>JAUELG010185141.1:2072-13480 GCA_031471515.1 Dendraster excentricus | reverse complement strand
AATATCAAGTAATATAAACAAACGATACAAAAAAGTTACTAGTTATGATGTGATATTATTCCTTGAAATGCTCGAGCGTCATATCATGACAACTCGGCTAATGTCGATGTAATAATGCTCCGATCCCTTTGATAATTTGGTGATAAAAGCGCTATATTTAAAAAATGGGCATTATGATCATTTTCATTATTTCAATAAAAATGTGACATTTCATCCACCTTACAGGGACCGTCAGGACTCCGTGGACCCCCAGGACTACCGGGCTCTCCGGGACCATTGGTAACTATTATGTTTAATATCATAGATTTATAATCATCTACAACTGCGTGTTTTTTGTTTGTTAGTTATACAGTTCTAAAATAAAGTTATAAAGTTATACAATAAATAATTTTGTTTGTACATGTAGTAAGATTCTTTGCAAATAATAATATGACAATGTTGATATTGTTGGTAGTGTAGTTTTGTTATCCCATGTATTTACATTTTTACCTTGTTTTGTGATTTAATGTGCAGTTGAGCCATTAGATGTGAAACATGTCATTATTATGAACAAAACATAAAAATAATAATAAAAATATAAATATTTTTACAACGCAATAATCTAAAAAACAAACAAAAAATACTCAAGGCGCTTACACTACTGTACAAACACAACTAAAATATTCAACACATTCAAACTAAAGATATTAATTGATATTAGTTTTAATGACACAATGTTTGTTTTGCTTTTCTTGCTCTGTCTACCCCTGTGAAGGGTCAAGCAGGACCAAGGGGAGCTCGCGGAGAAGACGGAGATGACGGAAGTGACGTAAGATTTACGTATATCTAAACAAATCTAACATGCTATGGCCCCGTTGCAGGAAGAGATCAAATCGATTATCGATCGTAAGTCAGACTATTTTACGCGTTTTAACCAATCAGATGTGCGCATCTAGAACACGTGACCTGACTAACAATCAATTGTTACTTACGATCGATTTTATTCCCTCTTGCAACGGGGCCTAGGACTAATAAAGGGTCTTCTCAATGCCTACACATGGGCCTCTTAGAACGAATGCTCATTAGGGAGTGGAGATGGTGCATTAAGGGCGCATAATTACGGTGTAGCAGGTCCACGCGCGGGGATGGTGATGGTGTAATATTTACTGATTACAACAAATAAATCCGAGATGATATGCAAAGTAAAGGATGTTATTAATGTCCATGAGTCACTTGCAAGGAAAGATCCTCATAAGAATATTGCACCATTAGCAATGTACAGTATGAATATGTATGATGACTTATTTATCATTAGCACGATCAATTCCAAAATAGTAATCTATACCATTATCAATGTTCAAAATAGACATCTCCATACGAATTGATTGATATCATTTAATTCATCATGGATGATTCTTGAATGTTTCTGATATTCTAGATTGCTTTCTTTAGCTATATTCGCTGAAAAGTCTTTCTTCGAACGATGGAAGCACTTTATTAGACAAATATTATGACATAGACAAATCCGAACATACTGTAAATGTGTATATTTTTTATCTTGTTAACCCCGATGTTTTTAATGGCTTAAAAAAAAATAAAACAGGGATCGGATGGAAGCCCTGGTTTGCTCGGACTTCCCGGCGAAGGTGGACGAACTGTAAGTATAGGATCACATTTAGATTATGGAGATTTTGCAAAAATTTGAAAGAAAGTGAATAACTGTTACGTAGTCTTATATGGAAACGTTTTTCTTGATAATTACGTATCATCACGTATTTTCTATTTGTCGAATATATTCCCATCGTGTAAACAGAACTTTGTCCGTTCAAATTTAACAACTGGACGTATCAAATCAAATCAAATCAAATCAAATGAAACTTAAATAATATCTCATGCCCTGTACTTGTTTTGTTCCATCTTATACCTGTGTGATCTTATTGAACAGTGTGAACAATGCAATGTTAATTTTATTTTTACTTGGTTTGCCATAATCAGGGACTACCCGGCATGAACGGAAGGCCTGGAGCAATTGGACACAAGGGATGGACGGTAAGATTCTACCAATACGTTTCGGTTATCAAACTTACATTTTGATAAAAGGAACTCTTTAACAAATAATCATTACAAATATTAGTGATGAAAACAAAAATATTAAAGAATGTATTCTCTATGGAGTTCAACCTCTAGTTCGTGTAATAATACACAGTCATTTTACACATCTAAGTCGGGCCTGAATGCCAGTAAAGAATAGCTTTTATAACGTCTTATCCCTCTATTAATAAGAATGTTTCTATAATTAAAATTAAATAAATAAATAATTAAATTTGTCTCGCGCTACTTTCTGATTCAAAGGAAAACTCTTGAGGTTAATCAATAAAGAGTATCTCATTGGCCACGAACTGTGACGTGAGCTTGTACATCAAATTTCACTGAAAATTATGTAGAATTTGTTAACATAATAATCTTAGTTGCCTTTTATCACTCATTTAACACAAAAGTTGTGAATATAATATTAATATGCATTCTTACATGACTGTTATCCACTCCTCCTCTCGTTCTTCCGGTTTCTGTTCCTCTCTAACTCCTTGTAAAAACAAAACAACAACAACAACAACAACAACAACGTTATGCAATAGGGACGACAAGGACGAGCTGGTGCTAATGGGGACCGCGGGGAGGCAGGAGCATCAGGATCCACGGGAGAAGCAGGAGCTACAGGGGCTCCTGGTAGTCCTGTAAGTACAGTTTTATTATCCAAAGCGACACCCAAAATACAAAAACACGATAACAATTCTGTAATTTCAGTATGTCGGTGTATTTATACTTTTGTACTGTAGATGGAATTATTTGTTAATAGTCAAATACAAAATGTGTATTGAATATTAATATGAAATGTAATTTGTATTTGGTTACTGAATCAGAGCAATGTATTTTTATTTCATTTCGTCCATGCTATACAGCATCGCTTGTGCACGCACACATTTTGTAATGCATCAATAATCATATTATTCGAAAGTTTTAACTCGACGTTGAAGCGTTGTAGATAAAAGGAATTGAATGCAAAGTATCATGGGTCGTGGGTTCGAACCCCTGCCGGGTCATACCAGAAACCATTATAAAAATGGTACCTACTGCCTTCTAGCCAGACGCTCGGCGTATATATAACGGAGAAGGGTAATGGTAACATTTGTGTTATGTAGGGCCCGCTGGAAGAGCAGTGTTCATCACTGAAGTGGCCACCCTGGGAGAATAAGACGTTATTAATATTATTATTATTATTATTATTATTTATGTTATTGTTATTATTATTATTATTATTATTATTATTATTATTATCATCTGCTACCATTAATATTTATCCTGCAGGGACCGAGCGGACTGAGGGGACCATCTGGCTCATCGGGACCAAAAGGCCCGACTGTAAGCTTCTGGATTCTTAAATATTTTCTCCTTTGTTGTGATTTACATTATATTTTGTTAGTTATTGAATGATTCTTACTAAATTGTATTAATACATAAATCAATATAACTCTTCAGTACGAGCATCATTCACGTCAACACATTTGGTTTTCTTTCTCTTTTTAATGTTTTAAGTTCTGTTGACGTTGTGCATCATTGAATGACAACATATGATGTAGATATAAATATGTAATATTATTGTAAAAATAAACTGTATTACCACACGCTAATACAAGTTGTTTAGATTTAATTGGAGTGGACGAAACTCTCTTTACAAGAAAATTTAAGTTACCTTTTAAAGTCTTGCATCGGCCTTCGCTACTTTGAGCGTCAATCCATGTTTCATTTCCATACGTTTTCATGTTGTTTTTTTTTCTTAATTTTTTGGAATTTTAATTTCATATGTTTGTATGTTAATATGTTTTTTGTTCGTTTGGTTGATTGTTTGTCTGTTTAATTATTTGTCTATAGGGACAACAGGGAAATGCTGGTGAACGTGGAGAGGAAGGCTCAAACGTAAGTTGTAATTTTGTCTCCGAAATTCATCATTAAAAAATCTCCTCGTTGCACCATTGGTAGTGGTAGTGGTGGTAGTATTAGTAGTAGTAGTAGTAGTAGTAGTAGTAGTAGTAGTAATAGAAGTAGTAGTAGTAATAGTAGTAGTAGTAGTAGTAGTAGAAGCAGTAGGAGTAGTAGTAGTAGTAGTAGTAGTAGTAGTAGTAGTAGTAGTTGTAGTAGTATAAGTAGTAATAGTAATAGTAGAGGTAGTAGTAATATTATTATTATTATTATTAGTAGTAGTAGTAGTAGTATTAGTAGTAGTAGTAGTAGAAGTAGTAATAAAAGAGTAAAAGTAGAAGTAGTGGTAAAAATAATAGCACCATAGTAGTATCAGTTGTAGTTGTATCATTAATGCTATAATCTCTGTTGATGTTATCAGTTTGTATCAACAATCATAATAATGTAAAGCGCTTTAATAGTGATGATTATCAATCATATGAGGCGCTATATGAATCGAAATTATTATTATTATTATTATTACTATTATTATTATTATTATTATTATTATTATTATCATTTTTGTATTTATTTTTTTATTTTTTATTATCAATGATCTTTTTTTTACCCGATTGTCTTCTTTCTCACTCTTCCCCGCTCACCGCCAGGGCCCAGCAGGACCTAGGGGGTCTTTAGGTCTTCCTGGCATGCAAGGACACAAGGTAAGGGAATTAACGCATCACGAACTAGAGCTTTCTTAAGGCAGCATTTTTTTAATGCTGCTCTATAAATTGGCAAGTCCACAAAAAATATCTACCTTTTAATTATATAAAAGTAGATGAAAATATTTATAAATCCCAATTTAAGACAAATGATTCCTAAATTATAGCGATCTACACAATAATACTAATCATTAACAAAATTGTTGTCTATAGATATTTGCCCCGTTTGCTCAATTAATCGTACGCCTAATTTAAATGATTGATGAGGTGAGTAACTACGATGATGGAAGTGTGATATAAGTAAAGTTTAAACGCTCATTGATATGATATTATGTGTTTTTTCTTCATCATTTGATGTGTTTAGGGAACAACTGGTCAGGTTGGCACACCAGGTACGGCCGGAGAGGTCGGGCTACCGGGAGAAAGTGGCAAACGTGGCAGCCCCGGGGCGGCTGGTGTATCTGTAAGTACCATATGGTATACTAGTAGTAGCTTTTGAGTCCTTGTTCTAGTTGTTACAGCTGCTTATATTTTGATCAAATGGACATATGACTATGATTTGTCTTCATCTGTATTATATTTGTGATAAATAGATATAATTATTATTTACATTATTGATGCATACATTGATATATGCATTAAGAAATAAAATGGCATGATAACTTGCACATTTATTATGCAGTATGTACAGTATCTTATGGAAATGTGTCGGAAACGAAAATGACCTGACTTGAATTTAAGTCAATCAATAAACAAAATGTGCACTTGCTTTAAGAAGCAAATAGAATTAAGTCATCATTCAAAGCCATTATTGTGAAACTGTACTACTCCCGAAATAGTACGTCCAGTTGATAAGATTTCATCGTTGTTTTGTATGAAGTCTTTCCTGGATGATTCAAAATTTTCATTATCGTATTATTCCAAATGTTAAGATATGTTAGTTTGACGTCATTCATCTTGCATGAAACCTTTTCTTTTTGTGCTTTGTAATATTCAGGGCAACCCAGGATCAAGTGGCAGTGACGGAGCCATCGGAGACGCGGTAAGTTTTTACTCTCGTCTTGTTTGAAAAACAACTAAGTGTGTTTTAAGATTTTACAACATGCTACGCAACGAACACTTGAGCATTGTTACATACGTATTAAACTCACATTGTAATGATATATAATGATATGATCACAAGATATAATATCATAATATGAACATTTTGTAATTGCATTGACGAGCAATTCGCAAACAATCGCTTGTCAATGCAATTACAAAATGTTCATTTGTCGATGTACATGTATGTAAATGAATACAAATCCTAAACACCCTAAAGGGATGCAACGTCTCCCAATGACATGATTATGATCATTTAAAAGACTTCATTTTAACACTACCATTTTTATGGATTGATATTCTGTAATTTTACAAACGTCTTGTATTTCAATGTTTTGTTCAGGGAACTGGAGGAGAAACTGGATTGCCTGGCCGATTAGGATTACCCGGTATCCAGGTGAGAACGAATGGGGGCGTTAAATCCACTTGTTAAACCTTATGGAGCATTTACACATGCGCATGCGACGACTTGCGACGACTTACGATTGGTCACGTGGACGTATGAAAGGCGGATTATGCCAAAGTTTCTAAAGCATAGCTTTGTTCTACGGAACTTTTCACTGCTCTCACTGCAACTCCACATTGGAGCGGAACAACACAAACCCGTCACAGCGTGACTGCACGTGCTTATAAGTACAAAATGCTATTTGCCTTGTTGCATGCCGTCGCAGGTCGTCGCATGCAACCGTGTGACCATTCCATTATGGAATGTCATGTTTATGTATCCAACTTTGTGCGCAATCATATGGGAATAACGAAATGTTCCATAATTTTATTTCGATTGTGTTATTTGTCATTATATTTGGATTTCTATGTACTGTATACATAGTTATGAAGATAAGTGGTGTACTGACACTATATTAACTCAATGTTTGTATGCAAAGTGAATTTAGCGTCTTTTTTTACCAAGCTCTTCTAATGTTGGTTCAGGTTTGACCTTCTAGACCACTGTAATGTCGTAGTCAGCATGTGATCTATGGTGTGCTAAATGGGTACCTGACATAAATGAAATCTATGGAATATATAAGTCGCCTTAATATGAAGACAGCCCGGGTAAAACATAGTAATATTAATATTGCGCCTTGTGATATAATTGAATTCGTAATGCGGCCAAATGACACTTAATTGTTATTACATTGTTTTTAAATTGTTCTTTTCTTAAAGCTTGTCTTCATTACTAAAGTGCTGTTCTTACAATTCCTCTGTAATACTGTTCTTCCATTTCAACTTACATTTCCTTTACAAGTATGTACAATTTGCGTTCATATTTCTACATGTTATTAATCTTTCTGGCATTGTTCTTACAATGTTCGTAAACTTAACATTGTTCATACATTGTTCGTTCTGCTTTTATTGTTTTTAAGGGTAACACTGGGCCTGCTGGAGTCTCTGGAGAGAGGGGAGATCCTGTAAGTTTTTTGTTGTTGTTAACTTTGATAATGTAAATGAAAAACATAATTTGTGTAATGATAAATACATGTGATAACGTACGAAAATGTTCAACTCCCATACCACCGACTTTGTTTATCAAATCGATTGAAAGGTAGAGAAATAATGGGGGAAACGATTAGTCACTATTGTTTACAGTTGGTGTTGAATGTATTCTACTACACTCAATCTTCCCTTGCAATTATCCATAATGAACTACGAAGGAACGAAGAAATAAACGCCATAAATTTTTCAGGATCATACTAAATTATATAGAACCATTCACCGAGGAATGTTTTAGTTTTTAAATGAAGTTCTACTGGTAGTTGTAGAAAAGACTATCACAAACAAGCCGAATCACATTTCTATAAATTTTAATGATACGGTAGTTGGTGCTTGCGTACCAGCCGTACTAAATGCAATTTATATTCATCACCTAACCACAGCATAGACACTCTTTATGTGGTGTACATGTATGTAGCAAACGTGATGCGTCAACATTGTTAAAACAAAATATACATTCGTTCGTCAGTACACAAATGACGCTCCATATCTATAGCATGATATTGACCATGATTTAGTCCAACCTCCTTTGTGTGATCGATATAGTGTTTATTACCATGGATCGTACAAGCCCTCGCTACTAAAATCCATGTTATTACCAAATATGCTTCATGTATTATTTTGTAAACAATCATAACCACAGGCGTCGATACTTACGTTAATACCCATTCATCAGGGGGATGGCTGAATGGATCATCCCCCTGATTACTGGGTATCAATTACGGATTGACGCCCATGATCATAACCATCCCTTTCTTGTCATTTCCAGGGTAGTCCAGGGTTCACTGGATTGGTGGGAAGCCGCGGAGCACAGGGAGCAAGAGTAAGTGACATTGTAGAAACTGTTATTATGATTTACAGTAAATATGTCGATGGCCTGACAACCTCCACCAGGGCCCCGTTGCAGGAAGAGATACGATCGATTTTAAGTTACGATTGATCGTAAGTCTGGAAATTTACGCGTTTCAACCAATCAAATATGCGCATGTAGAACACGTTTTCTGACTTACGAACAATCGTAACTTACGATCGATTTTTTTTCTCTTCCTGCAACGGGGCCCAGGGCTTATTGACACGTCATCGTCAAGTGAAAGTTACGGTTGAGGTTAGATTATTAGAATTAGTTTTAAGGGTTTGGGTCTTCGTTGGTTTACGAATTTTAGTGAATATTTTTGACGACATGACAGTTGTTCCGTGATTGCTCAGAGCGTATCACTACTTTATGGTAAATGAACGTTATGATTTAGGTTTGTATATGGATGATGGTTAGTCTCAGGATAAGTTCTTTTTTGGTAGTCTGTGTTGGTTGATGGATCGATAGAGAATCATTTATTGTCTTCGGAGCATATGGTGAATCCAAGTATGATGATTAAATACGAAAGTTATGTCTGTTCTGGATTGGTCCAATTTCATTTAACGAGCAAATATACAACTTTTAATAATCTGTATTCCAACTTCCAAATTTCTATACATCTCACATAGTTTGATAATAGATGCATGCATACCCATCACTATATTGTTATTGATTTCCTTACTAAACTAAACTAAACTTAGGAAATGCTCATTCAATGTGTATAAATGCACCAAATATTTCTTTTCCATTTTCAGGGCCAGCGTGGAACCGGGGGAGAACAGGGTGCCACCGGAAGCGCAGGTTCGGCGGTAAGTTATATTAAAGGGACTATAACGTATAGATGGCCTAATTGTCACAATTATGTTCTCTATACGTCATTTGTCCTCAAGAACATGAATATGGAACTCATTTCCCATGAAATCAATTAATTTTGGGTAACTAGTGAATATATGATTGTCCTGGGAACGCCCCTTTTCAATCGCTTAAACGTGCCGTCATCTAAACAATGGACTAATGTATTAAATTCTGCAGATGACGATGAATTGTCAATCACGTGTCAATCAGGCTGCCGATTCCGGACCCTAAATGAAGGCGGGGAAGAAACTTGCTGCTAAATGAGATTTGGCATCAGAAAATTAGTCTAAAAATCAATAGTATGTTTATTTTCATGGATTTTTTTTTTCCGGCATAATCTATTTTACAAGTTATATATGTGGAATAAGTGCCAAAGTACGTTGCATTCTTTAGGTTCTTTAATAATGTATACATATTTGTGGCCACTTCCAGTCTTCCACGATCAATTCGATTGAAATATTTCTGAATCACAGTTTTAAACTGTAAGCTGGACGGAATAGTGTTAACGTTAAAGAGCAGACTTTTTGCTTGTCTTCGCTTGCCACTGTTTTTACCCTCGTGTTTGTGCAACTGAAAATGCGCAAAGAAAATTAGGCTTTGCCGGGAATCGAACCCGAGACCTCTGAATTGTTAGACCGCTGCTCAGCAATTGAACCACAAATACACTCGAATCGGGGACGTACCCATGAAAGCATTTTCATTGATCAAATATTCAGAAGCTATATAAATAAACCGGGCACTAACCCAAAAATAATTGACTTGTCTACGTAGGCCTAAATAGCGGAATCACGCAAAGTGATGCAGTTTTTATTGTTTGTCAAATTTAAACAATTTGATAAACGGAAATCAAAATGTCCCCCTTCAACAATGCTACAACAAACATGACAAAGGCCCAGATTCCATGCTCTTGTCTTTTTGCCTTTCTTTAACAGGGTATGACCGGACCCCCGGGCCCGGCTGGATCGCGTGGACCGATGGGTGAAATTGTAAGTATCGACTCACATATCATTGGTAACCTAACCCATCTGCACTGGCGGTAAAATTGGAAGTTTTCATATAAAACATTGTAAGTGTATTGTCCGGCATGGATTTTACACAAAATCATGGTTATTGTTATTCGTCAAAACATTAGTAAGAATATTTAATTAAATGAACATTTTTGGTAGTTTTTTTAATTTCGTCCTGATCAGTTTCCATATCAATTAAACTATTTTAAACTTTATTTACTACACATAGGTACAGTTATCAATCAATACATATAACATAAGTAGTCAGAGTAGACAATTTGCATCTATAAATAGTTACACCAATACTAACGTCTTCATTACAGTCACCTTTGTTATGAACCGAATTCTCATTAAGCATTTGAGAAGGATAAGCTAACCACGAAGCGGGGGGGGGGGGGGGGGGGCCCCCCCCCCCCCCCCCCCCCCCCCCACCTCCCCACACACACACACACTTTTGTGTCTTAAAACAAAGAAATGCATAACCATTGAATAAAGAAATACGTAACAGTTCAAATTTGGTCAGCCCCCCACCCCGCACTTTCAAAACCATTCCGCGGTCCCTGTTTGATATAGTAATTTTTTTTATTTATTTATTTCTTTTTTTCATTTCCATCCCAGGGAGCAGCAGGAGGTCCAGGAATGATCGGCGGTCCAGGACTCAATGGAATGATGGTAACAAATAGATGTTAAAATTTACAGTAACACTTTAGCAGATTGGGCGTAAATACGTATAGTAGGCTTGTTAAGAGGTCCGACACTGCAAATTGAGGCGTAAATACGTACGTAATATTCCTAATAAACAGAGGGATGAATGAAAAGATCACGCCCCCCCCCCCTGTTGAATGGGCATTAATGACAGATTTGGGCCCCTGCTTAGCGGCAACCTGTATATAGCAGCTAAACTGCCTAGTTACACCCTGAATAGGATAAGTATATGTATCACAGTAGAGTGGAGAAGTGTAATTTCATAAATGATGTCATTAACATTTTGTTTTGAATTTCCAGGAAGAGCATAGGAAAAACAAAGGAATAAGTTACATTTCGGCTATTAAAGAGATGCCCAACTGAATGACTTTGTATCAAATGACAATCCGTGTCAGTGCACTATATAGTCACTTTTCTTGTTTCCCTGCGATAGTAAATTTATATAACGCTGATTGCCCATTTGAATAAAGTTCATTCGGATGGGCATATATCACCCAGAACGTGACCTATTTCTTTTATTTCCGGTAATTGGACATATTTTGTTATGCTCTTTCTAAAATATGTCCAAATCAAGAAATTCTAAAGAGGTGTTTTTATGACATTACGGCTTCCGCACTGTATTGCCTGTAGAAGTCAGCGTTCCACAGTGGTCACTTTTCTTGTTTCCCTGAGACAGTCAATCTAATCAGTTTCAGTGGCGTAACAGCCGGGGGGGGGGGGGGCAGGGGGGCCGGGGGG
>JAUELG010182932.1:1491-16144 GCA_031471515.1 Dendraster excentricus | reverse complement strand
AAAAAAATTATCATGTGTAGCGCCCTCTCTACCAAAACTCAACTTTACATTTAACCATAAATGGTCGATTAGATGTGTCACTTCGTGTTGCCATGGAAAACAACAACTGAGTGTCGTGCTTTCTTCCTTGTTTCGTTGCGTAAACAGGTTGAGTGTTTTTTTTAATCAAATTTATGGTAACAGCTTATCATAATCTGAACTTCATTCACTTCTGGATATATTTTATGTTTCATTGTTTTGAAAGATAAATGACGTCTAGCAATTAATATAAAATTTTAATAAAAGTATTTTCATGATATTGTTACGATTGTTATCTGCTAATAGGGTTTCTCATGATGTCTATAGACACTTTAATATGAAAACTAATTAATTTTGTCACATTTTTGTTAAAAATTTGCATATTAATGCAAATTATATAATGTATATGCGTTAATGTGTCTTATGAGTCGTGTGTAAGTCATAGTGTCTTAAGTGTACATAGTTGAGTATTGGCATGTCCCAAAGTACCCCGGAATTATGTTTTAAATTCGAAAGAACATCCAACATTAATGACAGAATAAACATAATTCGATCAAATTTGGTTCAGAAACGGCTAAAATATTTATAAATACTGATTGTTCAAAAAGGTTAACCACTGGCAATCACCTACAAAATAAATAAAATCATAATAATAGGTTTTTTAAAAAGTCGTTCGTGAAATTTCTATTGAATCAAAATATTAAATGCACAATTGTGCATTAACAAGGGCTGAAACCAATGATTTGTTTAAAAACAACACCCTTCTGCGTTAACGGCTGTTTTTTAATGATAGCATGGGTTATACCTAGTTGTTTGAAATGATTATACTTTTCGAGCAGTGTGAAGTTTTAAATTACTTTGCTCCGCAATGGTGCATGTCTTAGTTACTAAGGTTAGTTTGACCTATCCTCAACTATTCTTTTAAGTGGACCTTATGGGCCACTTAAACCAATCAAATTCCACAAAAAGTCGCGATCTATGTTCAATAATATGTAATGTTACATAATCAAAAGTACAACAAGTACATGTTTGCCCAATTGATAACGATCCATTTGGCGAACACATGTAAAAATATGTGATCATGTTATCGTCAATAGCGCCCCCACATAGCGTCCTTTAACGACATTTATGATTGTAACTTGTGGAGCTTGATAGGAACGTGATGCCAAATATGAAAGTCGAAAAGGGTTGATTGAATAATAAAACATTCAGAGAGTTAGGGAGCGGGCTGTTCATCTAGCTGACTGATGGTTGAAATGTATTATGATGTCACAACAAGTGGAAAAAGTAATAAAAACAATAATATACAAAAAATATGACAAGACTGCATTTATCATTATAGATCGACCAATGACAACAATTTATTTAAGTCAAACTTTCAATTTTCATTTAATAAGTAACTTCATTATAATTTGCATTTTGTAAATTTGTGTAGCGGTTGGTTCTAAGATACAGAAAGTTGTGTGGCCCCATGTTTATAACAGATTGTTACGTTATGGATATTGCAACCGTTTCTGAAAAGATGTCGATTAAATACAGTTTATCCTATCATGAAATAGTATGCTCTTTAAAATTCGATTTGTCATTACTTCAAAACAAAATTATTTTGTGTAGCGCCCTCCCTACCAGAATGTTATCCCTTTAACGCATTTCCCTAGTTAGTCCCTTTAGTCCCTGTACTTGTTTCACCTTGCTGACCAGAGTTTACGAGAGAGCTGCCAGTTGCATCACGGAGTCTCTTGATGAGGATCAGTGCGCAGGGGTGGCAAGAAAATGTTACATGTTCTGGCGGTATGTGAAAACGACAGTCTAGCATGGCATCTACAGCAACCACACGGCCCTCCCATCCAAGGTACTGCCAAATCAAACGGACAAGTATAATGCTTACTTTTTGTAATGTTTTACGAAATGAATTATGTTTTGTATAATATACAACTAAAAGGTAACATTACATGCACCACGGCCAATGCTGTGTACCTGATCACATACCGAGTCTCCGACACACAGTATGTAGGCGAAACCAAGACCCCTCTCAAGAAACGCTTGTATACTCACATATCCAAAGTCCACACATCCAAGCTCAATGTCCCAGTTAGCCATCACTTCAACCTACCTAACCATTCCATCTCTGACATGATTCTACAGGGCATAGAATCACTAGGTAATCGTCCAGACTCAATACGCTTCAGCAGGGAGATCTGCACCATTCAACCTCGTGGGCTCAGGAAGGCAGTGTTAAGCCTTATTCTACACAGCATTCCAATATGCTGACCAGATAGTTTTGATTACATAATCTTTTCTCAACAGATTGCCATCTATTCGCCATCACATACCTATTTTGTTGTTAATTATTTACCTCTTCCCATACTTTATTTTAGATTATAGTGTTGAATTCTTTTCACTTAGTTTTGCACTTTATGTTATATATCACATGCACCACTTGCGTATAGTGTGTATCTATATTTCTCCCACAGGTCTTCAATTGGCAGTCAGCTGCTTTTGTTTTGTAATAGACACAACAAAAAAAGTAAGTACCCCCCCCCCCCTAATCAACATAGCATAACTTTTTAACAAATTAAGTTTGAAAAACATAATTTGGCAGGATTGTTGCTAAACGTATTTTCTTACGTCTCTGTAAAAGCTATATTGATCGGCAATGCCATGCATGAGAAGGCATACATTAAAGGCAAAAATGTCACTTTTCAAAAGTCACAAGAGTCGAAAAATTAAAATTTTGTCTTTGATGTAAGGTCACTCATGCATGACTAAACGGACCAAGTTCATATTCACACAGAAGTAAGTAAAAAAATGTAGGAACAAGCCTGCACAGTTATTTTGCTCAGAATCTTGTCGTTAAAAAGTTATGTTATTTGATAAGGGGGGACTTTTTTGTGCTGGATTTAGTTGATCAGTATTTGTGGAATAAATTCAACAAACAAGTTAATCCCCTTCTGATTAAAATACAGTCAAACCTGCTTATTCGACCACCTGTCTATAGCGACCACCTGCTCACAACGACCGCTCTCTGGTCCCCCGTGAAAAATCATGTGTTAAGCGACCTGCCCAATGCGAGCACCTGCCTAACGCAACCAGCGACCACCCTATTTGGATCCCGACGCACGTTTAAATCTGTGTATAGCGACCAAAAATAGCGCTTTAGCGACCAAGTCACTATTAAGCTTGCCTTTATTCGCTCAAGGCTCATATTATTAGCATTATTAGCATTTACAATTCTTTAGACAGGCCTAATTGACACCAAGTGTTTCAGACTCATAAACAAATATTATTCGTTCCCTTCACTGCATAACATGCTAATCCTGAAATGTGTCACACAAAGACACTGCACTCAACATTACAACCAAATCTGAAATCAACAAGTATTTAATAGTTGTGTGCCCATACATGTATATTTTCTAATTATGTTCAGTGATGGTCCAATCGATGAATCTTGACTTCCGAATTATATACAATACTATGTATAAGTATATCAAAGTTCAGGTATATCTCTCTTGTCTACAGGTGAGTAAACAAATACAGACATTTTGTAATTTCAATTTCACGTATAAAACAAAGCTGTTCTTACATGTACAGACATGTAAATATAATTTTGTTTAAATGGAAATGTACAATTTAATTTTTCTGTTTTGGTTATGCATGCAACAAATACTTCAATAAACTACATGTACTAACACGGGCGTGTGCCGATGATATTTAATTACACATGTACATATTGGCATGATATATGCGACCAGAAATTCCAAAATGGCGGCCTAATTGACCACATGACCACCTGCCCATAGCGACCACTTTTCGGCGGTCCCTTGAGTGGTCGCTATAGACAGGTTTGACTGTAACATAACTTTTTAACGAAAATGTTTTGAGCAAAATAACTACACTTATAACTACACTTATTGCCAAGCATATTGCGTGCAAATTAAATTGATCCATCACTTCATGCAGGAGTGAGCACATATCAAAGGAAAGATTGGCACTTTATGTGCTCACTCATGTGTGACTCAATAGACCAACTTCATTATCACACATAAGTTAGTCATAAAATATATACACAATCCTGCCGAGTCATTTTGCTCAAAACATTTCGTGCAAAAAGTTCTGCCATTTTGAAAAGGGGGACTTAATTGGTTCCTGTGTATATTACAAAAGCAATAAGTGTATAAACAATCCTGCCAGGTTATGTTGCTCAAAACATTTTTGTTAAAAAAGTTATGTTATTTTAATCAAAAGAGGACTTACTTTGTTGTTGAATTTATTCCAACAATACTGATCAATTAAATCTAGTACAAAAATAAGTCCCCCTTTATCAAATAACATAACTTTTAATGACAAGGTTCTGAACAAAATAACTTGGCAGGATTGTTCCTACCTTAATTTTATTGACTTACTTCTGTGTGAAAATTAAATCAGTCCCTTGAGTCATGCATTAGTGACCATATATGAAAGACAACATTTGAATTGTTAGACTCTTGTAACTTACGCCTCTGAAGAAGATTCTGCTAGGATCAAAATTGTAGGCGCCATTTTGACTCTCATTTATTACTGTGGCATTATATAGTAGATAAACAGTTTTCAGCAGTATTTTCGCATCAAAATGTATTATTCTACAATAATTGCCAGCAAGTCTATATACTGCAATTGTTCCGTGTATTATCCTGATGTTAGTTCCTGTATTGCCTGCACAGATTGGTTCAATTCAATACAATTCCCGGGGGAATTGTCGTATTTATTTCCACAATTCATAACAAGTCACAATATGTAAAGCTGTTAATGGGTAAAACACAACAATGCATAGAGAATACAGAATACACAGAACATAGAAAACAAGTATGAGAAAACAATAATTACGATGAGTCAATATACATGTGGAGGGATCAGTAGAAGTTTTATAAGAACTTATGAGTATGATCTGATGATCCCTAGGATATATATTCATAAAAAATCAAAGTAAAAAAAACAATTTAGTTAAGTATTGCTTTATGCAATTGTCGTGTTTCAATCAAACGATGCCAAGTCATACAAGTCATTCAAACAAAAAATGTCTATAAAATTGTTTTTGAAATGTCAGGAGTTACACATTTTGTATTAAGAGACGTTTTCATTTAACATTAAAGGAATTCAATGATACACTGTCTTTCAATTCTTCAGGTAAAATTATTCTTTAAAATAGGACCTTTATATGCTATAATTGTATGCGAAAAATTAGTCCGTCCGTAGGTAACACAAAGGTGGGATTTGGATCTGGTGTCGTAATTATACACATCACTATTCTGAATAAATAATGAGTTGAATAACCTTGGCAAAAGTTGTTTATGAAATGAATACATGAAAATGCAAAGATTGTATTCATACAATTAATGAATAGGTAATACATTCGATTTAATAAAGAGGGGCTTAGAATAGGATAAATAAGAAGAGTGTAATTATTCTAACAGCTCTTTTGTTAAAGTTTTTGGAAACGATCCACGAGGTAATTATTGCAACATCCCCAAAGTATAATACAGTAATTTAAATGTGGTAGTACTAAAGCATTTTATAATAACAATCAAATATGTTCAAGGAGATACTCTCGAAGCTTATTTAAGACTCCAATATTTCTTGAAGTTTTACTTATAAGATTATTTATGTGGCTTTTCCATTTAATTTTTTCTCATCCATAAAAACTCCAAAAAATTTCATTGTTCACCCTTATGATTTTATCTCGATCAATATATTATTCAATATCCATCACATTTGATTTTTTCCCAAGAAGCATACAATGTGTTTTTAAAGCATTGTGTTTTTAAAGAGTGAACTTTTCCTAGTTTAACATTTATTATTACATTTAATTGATCAACATCGTTATGTTTTAAAAATATGCTCGATCATCTGCAAACATCAAAAATTGTAAAGTGGATGAGGAGAGTGGCAAATCATTTTTGTATATTAACAATAAAATGGGTCCTAAGATGGAGCCTTGTGGGACTCCACAAGTAATTGGCTGCATATCTGAATCAATACGATTATAACTAAGAAATTGCTGTCTATAATTTAAATAACTCTTAATAAGCTGGAGAGGTATACCTCTAATACCATAAAATTGCAGTTTTTGAAATAAAATATTATGATTAATACAATCAAAAGCTTTTCTAAGGTCTAAAAATAATCCTAAAAACACTTTCCGTTATTCAATTGCACTATTTACATTTAATAAAAAAAATCACAAACAGCTAATAAAGTGGAATGCTTTTCTCTAAAACCAAATTGCCGAGCAATATAAATCAATGACATATATATATATAATCAATGACATATACATGATTTAATGTAATTTGCTTCTTTTTCAATCCCTTCATTGTTCTTTCTCTCTTTCTATCAATCTTTCTGTCTTTTTTTTATTATTTCTTTCCTTCTGTCTTTCTTTCTCTCTCTCCCCTTCTTTCTTTCTTTCTTTCTTTCTTTCGAACTTCAGGACCTGCGCCTTGCCATAGCAAGCGCCTTCCCATCCCTGTTCCATGAATTGGGATGCAAGCTATCGCCATAAACACCTAGCGACAATGTCCTCCTTCCCTTAGGATGCGATAGACTTTTGCTTGCCGATGGTCAGGAACGGGAGAAAAGCGTCATCGAAAACTATCTACAGGATGTTCAATAAAACAATCAATAAACTTTCCGGCCATGACTCGTACTGGCACCGCGTTGGATACGTCGACGACAAAACTAAACTTCAATGGTCCCTCATTTATAATCTACCGACATCGAAGAAGGAAGGCGATGTTCAGTTCAAACTTTTTCACAACATATTGCCCTCATTAACTGTTTTGCATCATATTAGTCTGGATACCTTTTCACGATTTTGCGGCTGGTGCAAGGATGCACCTGGCAGTATTGAACATTTATTCATAAGATGCCCGGCCATTTAATCAGCTCTTACTTTGTTATCTGTTTTATTAAATCGCTTGTTCCCGTCCGACACTCTGATTTGGTTGATCTAGTTTTGTATCTACCTTGCGTAGAAGTTGTGATGATATGATATTGTTCATTTTGATCACAATTATTACCTTTTTTCCTTACTGTTGCATTATATACTATTATGTTATTTATATATTAATTCAACATTATGTATTCTATTTTGTACTATGCTTTTATGTAAACATTTGACTTTGTATTATTTGTAAATAAAGTTTTCCTTTTGAAAAAAAGTCTTTCTTTCTTTCTTTCTCTCTCTCTCTTTCTCTCTTTATTTCTTTCCTTCTTTCTTTCTTTCTCTCTTTCTTATTTGCTTTCTTTCAGTTGCAAATTATTGCAAATTATGTCATATGTATGTGTATATTCAGTGCCCGGCCCGGGTATGAGTTAATGTTCTTAAACTTATTTTTTTGATAATTATGCGACTCTGAAGACAAAATAATTTCATGAATTTACCAATAATTATATTGTATTCTTCTTTTCATCATTGCTCTTTCCTCTTGTCTTTCGATTTATTTTTCTTCCGTTTCTTTCCCCCTTTCATGTATATAGCCACTCGTCCTTTATGTGTTTCTGCACTTTTCTGGTCCAAGTATTTTCGTAATACATACATAAACACACATAAATGAATATAGCATCACTCACACACACACCCACACACACACACACACACACACACACACACACACACACACACACACACACACAACACATACACACACGCACACACGAACACACACACACACACACACGCGCACACACACACACACACACACACATCCACACAAACCATCCTTAACAGCCTCTTGTCTGTACCAGCAAACGTATCAACAGTGATCACTATAAATTGATTACTAAAACAATGATAAAAATGGCAAAAGATCTTTAAACGTCGTGTTAGTTCTCAAAAAAGACGGATCGAAGAGATTTTGCATCGACTATAGGCGACTCAACAACGTGACAGTGAAAGATGCATTTCCGATACCCCGCCTAGATGAAACACTGGACACCCTTGCTGGATCAGAATGGTTCTCGACGCTAGACCTCGCATCGGGATATTGACAGGTCGAGCTAGATGAGAATGCCCAGACGAAGTCGGCATTAGTGGTCCGTGGGGCCTCTACTCCTGGCGGGTCATGCCCTTCGGACCTTGCAATGCGCCCTCGACATTCGAACGTCTTATGGAGCGCGTCCTTGCAGGGTTACATTGGAAGATTCTGCTGGTGTACCTCGACGATGTGATCGTGTTTGCGAAGAGGGTAGATGAAGAGCTGGTAAGACCTGAGACAGTTTTCCAGCGCCTCCGGGATGCCGGGTTGAAGCTGAAAGTGCCATCTTTTCAAAAGGAGTGTCTTGTACCTTGGTCACATAGTGTCACCCGAAGGCATCTCTACTGATCCTGAAAAGATCAAAGTAGTAGAGGATTGGCCGGTTCCAACTTCTGTTAAAGAAGTGCAAAGCTACCTAGGATAAGCATCATACTACAAGCGCTTCATTGGTGGTTTTGCAAACATTGCACGTCCTCTTCACCAGCTCACCGAAAAAGGCAGGGAACTCAAGTGACCGTGTTTTCTCCGAGTTGAAGGAACGTCTCATGACGGCACCAGTCCTCGCATACCCAAATCAAGAGAAATCATACATACTAGACATCGATGCGAGCAATGTGGGCATTGGTGCGGTACTCTCTCAAGAAGTCGGTGGGAAGGAGCGAGTCATCGCATATGCCAGCAGAGCTCTATCCAATCCCGAAATAAACTACTGAGTGACTAGACGCGAGCTCTTGGCAGTTGTTGCCTTTCTTAAGCATTTCAGATAGTACTTGTACGGAAAAAAGACTACTGTCAGAACCGACCATGGCGCCATGAGATGGCTGCTGAACTTCCGTGATCCGATGGCACGATGGCTTCAGGTCATAGCAGAGTATGACATAGAGATAGTGCACAGGGCTGGTAGATCTTATTCCAACGCTGACAGCCTGTCAAGAGGGCCATGTGATGACTGCAAGCAGTGTGGTGTTGAAGAACCGATCATTCAAGAGCACCAAGGTTCATCTTAAGAAGAGCAACAGGAGACCACAGCAGTTCGCATAGACAACGGTGTAAAAGTGAACGCCGTTACACTGGAGCCATCGATCACCTCGGCCACGTCGGCGGACATGAGATCCAGATAACTAGATGACAGTTACATGAGTTGGGTCATAGAGATGAAAAAGAAAAGAGAGACCCGTCACAAGTGGAATGTAATTTCTTTCTCTTCAGCTGCGAAGAAGGCATATTGGCGATGATGGGAAATCAGGAACGGCGTCCTTTGTAGAAGCTAGGAGTCAAACCAAGGCGATCAGATTAAGTGGCTTGTTGTGTTGCGCGAGGACTTCCGCGATAGTTTGGTACAAGAAATATATGATGGACCTTTAGGAGGACATCTTGGAATGCAAAGGACAACAGCAACAGTTCGACAACGATTAAACTGGCCTGGAATAGATTCAGATGTTCGGTCCACAGTACGCCCATGCAACGTGTGTGCTTCCCAGAAATCGCCTAACAAGAGCAGGAGGGCGCCCTTGCAGCAGCACCAAGTCGGCATGCCGATGGAAAGAGTCGCCTTAGACATCATGGACCCCTTCCCAGAGTCGGAGCGAGGGAACCGTTACATAACGGTTGTTGGAGATTACTTCACCCGATGGATGGAAGCCTATGCGATACCCGACCAGAAATCAACAACTGTGGCAACTGAGTTTGTGAACAAGTTTGTCGATTTGGAGTGCCAACAGTATTGCATTCGGACCAAGTTCGAAACTTTGAATCAGCGGTTTTCAAATAGATTTGCACCGTTTTAGGAATAGAGAAGACATGGACGACGCCGCACAATCCTAAACCTGATGGACTCATCGAGCGATTCACTCGTACACTGATCACGATAGTGTCCCAGTCTGGAAACGGATTATGCAGAAAACCTACGGAACAAAATGAGACTGGCGCACGAACGTGCAAGGAAGAACACCTCGGACAGTTCGAGGAGGCAGAAGAAGATCTACGACGGGAAAGCAAATGCACCTAAATTGACAGTCGGGCAATTTGTGTGGTGCTACTACCAGGCTCGGACAAAAGGGTTGTCTCCGAAATTGCATTGTCATTGACAAGGGCCTTTCCTTATAATTCATCGATTGTCTGATGTCGTATGCAGGATACAGGCCAAGAACCATAGACATAAGGTGGTTGTTCATGCTGACAGATAAACACTTTGGATTGAGGAACCTACAAGTCGACAAATAGACCACGCAGGGGAGGAGAGTGTAGGATCCCAAGTAAAAGTCCAGCTGGAAGATGTTAATGGAGTCCCGGCAGTAACAGAAGATGAGCAGGCGCAAGACGCAGCAGAAGTCGAGTTATTGCAAAGCCCAGTGCCAGGACCAAGAAGACCAGTTCCAGCTCCTCGACGAAATCCACCACGGACGAAGAAAGCACCATCCCGACTTTTATATGAGATTTGACCCAAGATAATTTCCTTCACATGATTATGTAATTATTTTACTGAACTTATACTAAAAGCTTCAAGCAATTATAAAAGATGAATAATTACATCATTTCAGTTCTACCGCTTTTGTGCAAGCCAGAGGGTAGAGGTTGGACAATTATTCTCTCAGACCTCGAACAAGGGAGCAGAGCGAGTATTCCAACAGACGATCGAGGGTGAGGAAGTACGGCGCCATTTTCTTGCGACATAGCGCCGACGTGGTGAGAGAGGTGGAAGAAAGTGGAGAGACGACGAAGGTACATCGCAGATGGTGTTGCGTGTGCTCCTATGACGGATGAGCAGTTTACGCGAGCCATTATTGGAATGATCCAGAGCGTGACGGAGACGATGACCAGGCAGACCTTTCAAGGGGGCATTCTTGTGCTGAAAGGGGAGACCAGGAAGGAGTTCAAGGTCGACGCAACGGCAGGATTCGGTGCATCCTAGAGTTTCATTCGTCTTAGTAGGAGTTTAAACACTGTTGACAAACATATTTGAGTTAATCGGAAATCGACCGATGACTTTTGTTTAGCATATTATGTACTCCTCTTTCGCCTATAACGAACTGAATCATTCACTAATCGAGATGAAAATGGACTACGAACGAAGGCTTTTCAATTTCAAGATAAAGCAAGTTTTGACAGATAAGGACGACCGGATCTGCGGCGAGGTTGGACCACCGTTCTCTGGATCAGCGCGTCTTTGAGTGAAGGAGCCCATCGGCGGCTGTGAGGGGTGCCACGTTCCCATGAAGTCAGCATCAGGTCTCAGCGATCACAGATGTCGTCAGCCGGTGTTAGTTAGTTTTGATCGCAGATACCAATTTAAAGACATTCGTCGTGTAATCAACAATCAAACAGACTCTGTATTTGTTCATATTTTCATAAGTTGTTTTTGTTCAAAATGTGTTGCTACAATACATGCATTTGTTTATTGTTCATGTTACTTCCAGTTGTTAGTTTTGCGAAGAATTCTTAAATCGAGGACGTTTTAAATTAAGGAGGGGGCAATGTAACGGTATGAACTGGTCTTAGAGGGCGGATATATTAGTAGTGAGATAGATCGTAGAAGGGGAGTTACGAGTTAGACGCAGGTCGGGCCGGACGTAGGTTTTTTGGAGTGTATTAGGCGAAGGAAGGGCAGAAGGTAGACGAATAGGTGGACGACGGCGCGAATGACCTTGTGTAGTATGGTGAAATAAGACAAGTACACCTCGATAATCTCGACATGTTTCGTTATTCTAGAGTTGCGTGAATGAGTGATGCTACACTATATGTGAGAGCCTGGTGGCAGGATGCTTGTGCTTGGGGCCTCATGAACTAAAAAGGCCGCTCGGTAAAGGAAGAGGGGACCCCAGGGGAACCAAGCTCGTGACATTATTATCGTTTTTAGCGCCCTCGTATGGTAATTTGTATAAATGCAACTTGTAGAGCTTGAACAGTTTGACACATGTGGAGAATATGAAAGTGGTTTATTGAATAAAAAAGGAATTATAGAGAGGGCCTTATTTGCCCCCCCACAATTTGAATTTATGAACCACTTTCAATTGTAGAATACAATGTCAATGATGGGATTCCCACGTCACATCATCGAATTGATTAAAAACCTCTAAGAAACAACAGTAAGAACAGTATCGGCAGGTGTCCCCCTCCCACGGTAGGGGGCTTTTGCATGTTTGGATTTCAAAAGTATGGATACCTAGAATCTGATGGATACCTATATTTTGACTCGACGACCTGTGTTATACAATTTTGGTAAGTTTGTCATAATTCTACAAACTAGAAAAGAGTTTGTATTTGTTTCATAAAGATCAAAAGCGGATTGACTGAGCGGGGGAAGGTGTTGGAGAGGCTGTCCCCCTATCACGGTAGTGAACTTTTCTATTTTTAGACATGAAACTATGCGATCTGATGCATACCTAGAAATGAAATTCTGATTTGACGACATGTACTATAAAATGTAGGTATAAGTGCGTAATGATTCAACCGACCGGAAAAGAGATTGTATTTGTTTTATTGAGAAAAAACGAATATGAATAATGATAGCAAAGTTACATTAAAACAATGCACCAAGCGCTCCCAAGTTCTCAACTATTACGCTAGTGCCAAGAACAGTGACTTTTGTTTAACAGTTTTTGTTTTTGACAATTTTCACCTCGTCAGTGCCTGTTTGATTGCACTTACGTCCCTTTATAACAAGCAATTCGTGCGTCATTGTTAGTGTGCACACATCCATGGTCGTGCAATTGTGTTACGGGTAGGACGTCCTATTTATTACTATTTTTAGTATCTTTTTTTATTAGAAAAGACACCCTATCCGATGGACATGCGCATGGAAGGTGATGAAGTATAATTGTCCTTGTCTGTGCGCGCGTGTGTGTGTGTGTGTGTGTGTGTGTGAGTGGGATGGGGTGGGGATGGGGGTCACAATCCCCTCTTCTGGCTTTTGATTGCAGACACATGATTCATATGATGCACGTTTAATGACACATAATGGTGAAACACCGTTCAATGTCAGGTGCGAATAACTCTTGATAAAAGCCTATTGGCAAGTTCCCTCATTAACAGTGGTCGGTATATCCCTTTCAGTCAATGAGTGAAAGAGGTAAAGTCTCGTTTTTTGATGAGAACTGATTAGCATATTACTAGGCAAGTATAATAGGTTATTTCATAAATTTTTGTATTGAACATTTTAGCTTTTTGTATCGTCTATTTAACCATAAAAGGGGTAGTTTAGTTTTGGTAGAGAGGGTGCTGTACATCACAATTTGTTTGTGAGGTAATACAAAACTGAGTGTTGAATTAAAGAGAACATGCAATTTTAATGGCAGAATAACTTTTATTTGGTCGAAATCAACACAGAAATGGCTGAAATATCAATAAATGTATTTGATCAAATAATTACATGGTTTTTGTCTTCAACAAATAAAGAACAATACTTGCACTTTGTCCGAAATGTTCAAAATCGTTGTTTAACTATTTCTTAATGATTGTTCTATTTTATCGGTATTTCAATTACAATTTCACATTCATAATTTTGTATAGAAAGTGTTTGAAAGTGATACCTTTTCAGAAGCGCCCTCTTGTGTTCAAAATGGCTCTTTTAAGTAGTAATTTTGCAAGTTTGTATACCTTTCGAGCATGGTGGAGTTATTACTATTAGTTTATATGGTTACTGTCCAGGTTTGGTTACTAAAGTTCAGGCTTACCAAAACTGAACTACCCCTTTAAAGTTAACTGCTTTATCTGTGACAAATTAATACCAGGTGAAGGATAATATATAATCTCGAATGTAGTTCGTTTAATACACAATTGTATTTATATGGATAATATCGATGTACAATATCGGTATATACACAGCGTATCAAACAAAAATGTTACACTTTAAAAAAAAAAATCTCAAGTACATTTCAAACTATTTTGAAGATTTCTTCATGTCGATATATGCCCAATAGTCTCATATATCAAGTGCCACTAACAAAACAATTTGTTGTTCACGCTTGGGCTAACACTGACTGTTTTTGTCAAACATGTACTTGCGCCAAATTGAAGTAAGAGGGGAAATTAAACCAGCAATCTAAATAAGTAATTCTATTCAAGCAAATTGCTATTTTTCACAAATTTATGATTATGTTATGATCAAAGGCGTACCAGATGGGGGTTGAGGGGTTCACCCCCCATAAAATTAATGTTTCTACCTGATCTCGATACCAAATGTCAATGGTACCCACCATCATGGTCTCGACCTCGGAAAGTGCGAAAAAATGTGGTCTCCTCCTCGTCACCTCGAAAGTGTTAACAATGTTTAATGACTACCCCAATCCCATCCCCACCCGCTTACAGGATTCTCAACCACTTAGTCTTAGTCTCGGTCTCGAAAATTATGTAGCTACTTGGTCTCGGCTCGGACAGGCCAAAGTGTGAAAAATGACTTGCGGCAAATTGAAAGAAGAGTGCAGATTAACCAGCAGTCCGAACAAGTACTCCTATTCAAACAAATTGCTCTTTGCCAGACAAGTCCTACACATAGGGTGGTGCAGTCATTTAATTGTTTTCCAGAGACCACAGATGTTCACATTTTTCCAGATTGTGACCATTGACATTTGGTCTCGAAAACAGTTAGAGACCGTCATTTTATGGTCAAACAGGGGGTGAACCCC
>JAUELG010181828.1:0-16151 GCA_031471515.1 Dendraster excentricus | reverse complement strand
TTCAACCAATCATATTTGCGCCTCTAGATCATGTGATCTGACTTACGATCAATCGTAACTTACGATTGATTTTATCTCTTCCTGCAACGGGGCCTTGGACACGTACACCGGGGCATCAAGACTGGTTTCATATGAAGAGCTTATTTCCAAAAGGGGTTACATCCAATTTATCAACTTTGGAGTAAAACAGGTTTCTTTGTCAAACTTTGTACACATCCCTATGGAAATATGACAATGTAACTTTCTATATTTCGATTTTGAGTGTGTAAATTGTTCTAAAAGGTGTATTCTACATAGTTACGGAGCCTATTAATGCAGTGATATCGCTAACTTAATATATGTCATGAGTGATGACAATGATGAAAACAAACACAATTAATGCATTTCATTATTTCACAAAATATAATACATACATTTGTATACTTTATTATTTTGTACAACGTTTGGTCAAGAAAAAGAATAAAATCGTGACTGAATTCAATCGCGATACACAACTAAAAATACATTGGAAAAGTCTCCCTAATTAACCTTGTAAGGCCGTGACAGTTTCATAATTTTCATGATCTAAATGTTAAAGGGTGACTTAATTGAAAAAATAAAAAACGCTTTGGTTGATCTATGAAAATGAATACATCATATATCTGTTGACTAATTCATTTTTTGTCATATATTTTATATTATTTTTTTACCTGCTAATATCCGCCCCTAAAAAATACCTTTACAATGGACTTATCTGACATCACAATACCATTCAACCACCGATCAGCTAGATAAACATTTACAAATATAGAAATGATCTCGCCCACATGAGTACCGTATTGCACTGAGCATTGGATGTTTTAATTGAAACCTTCGTTTCATGGTGAGTGGGCATTGTATAAAAAACATATACAGTGCTACTGTAAACAGCTAAACAGTGGTGGTCAAGTGGACATATCAATGGTTCTTGTTCTTCTAGCTGACTGATGGCATGGTATTATGACGTCAGAAAAGTCAAGACAATAGCTTCTGACAATTTTTTTTTATTTTTCAGGGGTGAAGCTGAGCAGGTAGAAAAAATAAATAGAAAAAAAAGATAATAAAAACATGACAAAAGTATACATAAAAAGCCGACATATGATTTCATTATAAATCATAGATCAACCAAAAGCATTTTTTTTTTATTCAGTCACCCTTTAATAGCTGCTCAATATCCCAAATGCAGGATTCAAGTGCGTTGATTTTTGGCGGGCGTTATGATGCCAGATTCCAATGTCCGGAGTAGGATTATCAAAAACCGTGATTTTGCTACAGTTACATAAATAATACGACACAATAAAAATGATAATACTATGAACATACATGTATGAACATTTATGTAGGCTATGCCGGTTTACAACTACACATGATAAAATATTTACATGTACACTCATGCACCTGTATATACAGTACATAACTTCGTATCTAAATGGAATAACGACTCAGTATTAAATGAAAGTAAAATGCTATACAATTTATCCTGTCAATATTTGGTGTCATAATCCCAATGTGGGACATCATAAGAAACATTTTAGCAAGAGTCATGTGTTACAGAAATAGGCATCTAATATTTGTGTTTTCGGAATGCTTAGCACAAAGATGACGTTTAACGAAGACTCTTGTATCAATTTCACGTAATGCAATATCCCTTCAAGCGAATAATATCTATATTTTGAACAAAATGAATAGTACATGCATAGCCTTCCTCCTCCCCGTGATCAACGCTCAATATCACGTCATATTATACAACAACTAATTTTGTAGCGATACTTTCTCACGAAATTTTAACTCGAAATTATCTTTCGGACATTCCGCGATGTTCGCTCTGCTACAGCCAGTTGTAATGTTTACCTATATGCATGTATGAAATGATAGCACTTCAAAAAGTAAAGAAAATACGATATATTCATCAATTATGAGTTTATGTTCATTGAATTCACGCATAACTGGCTTCAGTTATGTAAGCAATATATCGTGACATGTTGATTTCTGTCTCTGCATACAAATAGGATGAAAATAAATATGATTGTATCTTATCACATAATGATGTAAATAAAATAACCTCGTACTTTGTTGCTCATATTGAAGACTATCAACTATTGTTTAAATAAGTCATTTATCATGGTTATGTAAAGATGATAGAGATTGTCTATAGTGCAAACCCACGACCTGCATCAGTAACGGTTATATTTTTTTTAAAGAATTCGATTAATAAGATTTGTCTTAACATAATTATGATGAAGATAAAACAACTTTATTTCATACAATGTTTTTTCATCAATCACCCCAAAAAAATCCTTCAACTGCAATATCAATCCCATTGTTGACTATACATTTCACGAACAAACTAAAAACAGAAAAAAATACACGTGGGAGAAAACCATGTA
Source organism: Dendraster excentricus (assembly GCA_031471515.1). NCBI lineage: Eukaryota > Metazoa > Echinodermata > Echinoidea > Clypeasteroida > Dendrasteridae > Dendraster > Dendraster excentricus. The sequence continues at coordinate 13,746 of JAUELG010181828.1, read as the reverse complement.
GTAAAGTTACTCATATATAAGATACAATTGCCAACCCATAGTACAGTAGTTTGATTATACATGTATTTGATTTAAGAACATGAATGGAAATCTCTGGAATACGGTTTGGTAAAAGTGAGGGACAGGTCATACACACGGAACACAAAGGAGTACCGGGTGGTAAAGTACATTTTACAAAAAAAAAAATGATTAGCGATCCTGCTATAATCGGCCAAGGCTGGGACTCATATTTACAGAAAATCAAACATTTTTAAAATGATACATAACAAAACAAAGAGTAAACGAGTTGAACTTATTCTAAATACAAAGAACATAACATACACATGCAAAATGAAATTGTCAAATGAAATCTGTGTTATTGCACCGGAGGATAGCTTTAACGAGTTTATTAATCTTCTTTCTTGCATTCGATCATTTTGAAGCAGAACATAATGTACTATGTTTCTCTAGTGTTAATTAGCCTTCAGCGATCGTTAGGCAGGTGGGCTAGTATACTCCCCAGGGAGTTTAGACGGTGCACAACCTTATTGTGCGGGTTCGACCTGCACCTCACGACCAGGGTAATGTTACTGCGCTTATGTACATAAACTATTATTATTCTACAAATGATTTTGTCTTAATCATTCGTAAACATAATACTGTGTTGAATTACTGGTAATACACTTGCCGTGAGTTGTAATATCACGGAATATTTAAATAATGGTTGAATCTTGGTGGAAAGGGTACTACACAAAATATAGTTTGTGAGAAAATGAAAAACTGAGTGCCAACATTGAAATAGCATACAACGAAATATAGTACAGAATAACCTTTACTAGATCAAAATCATTTTGCAATGATTGTGGGGCTCTACGATTATTCAATAGATATTAACCAGCCGTTACAAAGATTATAAAAATGCTTCCTCTTTACAAAAGAGGATAATGAATACATTGTATGTATCCGGTAAAGGTCACTAAATCAAAACACTTGTGCCAAAGGGTAGATGAATAATTCATAACACTAGATCCTGGTTATATTGGTTGCTAGTAGTTCCATTTTGACTAAACATAATAAACAGCAGCCCAAGTTGCTCATATCGTGAGATTTTTGGTTTTTATTATTGAATTGTTCAAGTTTCAAGAAGCCTAATAAGTGTTGATAAAGAGGGAGGGCCAGCCGTGCAGAACGCTCATCCCTCCAGCCACGATGCCGACAGCAATGCACCAATTAGCTAGGCGACGCCCTCTCAAGTGCTATGTCGAAGACCCGGACCAAATGCGCGGCTGTCGGACGGTCGTCCTTGAGCTTGGTGAAGCACTCTCGCAGGACAATGCGGATATCCCTTGATTCGACGTTGCGAAGGATGTCTGGTGTGACGTCATCCTGTTCTAGCCTCTTCATGAGATGAAGGTCAGTCTTGATCCCCTCCCAGATGCGCATCCGGGTCAAGAGTTCCAGGAGAGTGCTCGCGAGGGACCACATGTCTCCATCTTGCGATACCTGCGGGATTCGAGATGTGATTCCGAAGCTTATTTTTGACTGATCCAACAATAGGAGAGGACACAACATTTACAAACAAAGTATACACAAGTTCGATATCCATTATGATTATATACGTATTTTGATTCATAATAATTGCGTTAGAATATTGAAATAGAAAACTTGCTTTTTTAATAATAAGAAAGGTCTTCTATTTTATCTTGATTTCAACGAAGCACCACTCAATAAATACATAAAAGGTGCGATCCCAGAAGAGTGAACAAGTACATAAATAGAGTAAAGGGAAATAAAAATGCAGCATGTTCGTTCACTAATCTAGGTGCCTGATCTTATTTCCCTGTTTACCCAGCAGAAGTTACCCAAAGGCAAGTCTAACCATTTTGTTTTTGTTTTAATGTACCGGTATCAAGATAATTTGTGGCGCCACTGTGTATATTCATTTTTTAAAAACAAGTGTATGGACATCAGTCCCAATTTGTTTGCTACACACATCGGGGGATATAAAACCAAAATGTTAAATGTGCGCGCATTTTAGTGATGTGTTTAGAATTACATTAATTTCTTGCCATAAAGATTCGTTCTTATAATGCGTATGACATTCGTGGACATAGTCATGTAATGTGTGACCACTATTAATACATGTAGTATTCCGCACAAATTACCTCTTGGTCTGGATCATATGCCTCAGGAGGACTATATTTCTGCACACCGTGCCTTCTTCCCGCTGTTAGCTCCAAAGAAAGTGCGGACTGAGTGATGCCATGTGCCAGACCAAGGTCGCATACAAAGGGCTCGCTGTCGGCCTTTCTGATCTGTATGAAACGAATAGTTGGACATCGTTATCTTAGAGTTCCAAAAGTGTGATGCCACATGATTTCATTGTCACGTGTAACAGATTCTGAATGTATGTTGCATTTATTTGATTCCTAAGGGTATATGCCCAATTTCAGCCGCTTTAGATTTACAAATCCTAAGTTTTCTAAAACCTTTTTGGAAAATAAACACGTTTTGGATCTAACAAAAATGATATCTGTGACTATTGTTGGACTACATATATTTTACATATTAAATAAGAAACATCTTCCTACCATCAACAATTATTTTCCAATGTTCCAAAACCTTCGCCATTTCTGGGAGACTACCATGAAATAAATTACTTGTTTCTTTTATCCGTTAGGCCTATTGAAACTCAAACACTGAAGACCATGGGTTGAACATACTTAATAATAAAGGACAATTCTTACCAGAATATTATCCGGTTTGATGTCCGAGTGAGTGCACTTTTTCTCATGAATGTGCGCGATAGCACGTAAAATCTTGAGAGCCGTCGCTAGCTTCCCATTCTTTGTTTTCTAATAATTAAGAAGAACAATACATTTGAAATTAATGCATTCACACAATCATATGCAGTGTTTTACCTTGACATCAGTCAAATAATAAATGAACACATTCGGATTTCTGCACTAGTGCTCTAACTCAAATCCTAAAGTTGGAAGGTTACTGTCTCATATTAGATAAATAACAGCTTGCTTGAAAAAGACAGGGCTTGAAATCTCCTTTTTGTGGGATTTGTAGAATTAATTATAAAGAAGTTATATATAATATATTATAATCATACCCACTCAATTTGGTCATAGCAATCTTTATCCTTATTTTAAAGTGCCTTGAACTTTGCGTATCAGGTTTGTCATGAAAATTGACAAATATTACTCTCAGTCTATCAGGCTGTCATCCGGTATATGTGCAGCGTGAAGGGCATGACTCCAGCATCCCAGCTGAGATACATAAGGCATTATGAACCTTATTGGTGAACATGCCCCTTCATATGTCACACTAAAGCTATTGGTAACAGACAACATTGAAGATGAACCAAGGTCAGGGAGGGAGGCCATTGATAGCAACACCTCCAGAGAACTATGATCTCGTCCTTAACATGGTCATGAAGGATCGCTGCACCTCAACTTATCAGATTGCCTAGATAGCGAGCAGAACAAATAATCTGAAATTATAACTTAAGAATGTCAAAAATGTCTGCAAGATGGGTGATACGTCTTTTGACTCCTAATCAAAAGCACACCAGATGCAGAATGTCAAGATAGAACCTGGCATGGCCTTGCGAGCAAAATATGTAGCCCTGGCCTTCTTTGGTGTTGGTGGCATTGGATGATTACATTGTTTTGACTGCTCCTTGGTCTCAGGCCGATAGTGATAAACCTAAGTTTCATCCACAGTCACGAATCGTTCAAGAAATTGGTTGGGCTACACTCAAAGAGTGCCAGATTCTCTCTTGACATTCTGCATCTGCTGCATATAATTGATGACAGCCTGATCCGATTTTCATGAACACCCGACTTCTGATACACACGGTTCAGGAATCTGTAAAGTAAGGATACAGACTACTATGACCAAGATATTTTGCTGGGTAGGAATACGATAACGTACGTGTTCTTTCCTGTGGGGGTAATAGTATTCATGTAACCTAACGTTTATGTTAAGACATATCAGATCACATTTTATCAAGTAGTCACAACTTATTTGCACGTGTCAATAAAGTTCCTTTTTAATAAACCATTTGAGGGGTTATCGACGCACCAGCTTCTCAATCTGTTTTACTTCGTCAAATATAGCATCACCCAAATTCGGTCCGTCGATGAAATCCATAACCAGATCACAGCGGTATTTGCTCATTTCCCCGGGTTGGTACTCAGCATATGCATACATTCTCACAAGGTTTCGATGATGCACCCGCCTGAATATGATTAAAAAATATTAAAGCAAAATAAAATTAAACCCTTAAACCAAATCAAATCGTAGTTTTCGGCATTGCAAGCAAAGGAAAGGGGGCCACTGGACAAATAATACAAGTTTTACGGTTTTGAAATGTTTTAAGATCCATTTTCAAAGGGTTGAATAATTCATGAACAAAAAATTCATGAAAAAACAATAAACCATTCAAAGTCCTAAACTGTATCGGGCATCCAATTCTTACCGATCCACTCAGACCTATGCATCATCACTTGGGAGTTGTGGTGACCCTTTCCCTATACTTTGTTTGTAATAATCCCGGAATAAAGAACAAGACATTTACGCATTATACAATGACATAATTCTAATACTCACCCGTTTATTTTGATTTCCTTTCTGATCGTAGGCAAGTCACCTTTCCCCAGTCCTTTAATTCGCTTCATCGCCACTCTTATTTCTTTCCAGGTGGCATGGTAAACTTTTCCGAACCGGCCCTCTGCAATTACGGCCCCTTTGATAATATCTTTGGGGTCTACCCGCTCAATCTCTGAAATAAGCCACACAGTCACACCATGATGTTATTAAATGTTCCGAATTTTCAAAGCATGTTTTGCAACACAGGTTGGGCGAAAGAAGGTGTTTGATATTTTGATAAATTACTGCAGTTACTTGCAGGTCAGATCACGTGCTCAAGATCCGCAAATCTGATTGGCTGAAACGCGTACATTTTCTGACTTACAATCATTGTAATTTGCAGTCGATAGTATTTCCTACAACGTGGCCCCGGTAATATTGTCAATAATTATCTTCATTAAAAAACTTCTTGAAATGTTGGCGGTTCTCAATACTATCACTGTACTCGTATCATTGATGCAAGAATGGACCATACATGTATTGTGGTTTACTGAATGTCTTTTCCGTCATTAAAATTGTTTGATTGAATTGTTCATAAATGTCTCCTCTATAGTGTTAGCAGAGAAAGGCATATAGTGTTGTAAATAAAGACAGTGCAACGAATTAGTATATATAGCTTTGTATATATCACTTTGTATATAAATTCGCTCACTACTTACTCGGTCCTGATGACATACATTTGCCATGGAATTGTACAAGATATCATCCGGTTGATAAGCCAGATCACATCAATTTTTGTTTTACTAATTGCAAAATACATCTCGTGTGAAAAATATCCTACTATTTATTATACATACATTGTTGTTCAATTATTCGTTATAATTATTATAAATATGAAGAAAGGCGCAAAATTCGGCGTCTTGTCTTCGGCACATGGCAAAAAAAAATAAGAATGTAAAACCCTACATCGAATTTACGCAGGGATTGCACTTACTCTCTGGCATCTATCAGTTTGATAAAACATTCAACATTTTAATTGTCTTCTGCTAACACCGTCTGGTTTATTCTAAAAAAAAAATAATAAAGTAAAAGCTTGGTCATAATCGTCTTCACATATTATTATCCCATGCATTGTACCAGTCAACCTTCCTCGTGAATATCTCAGAGAACATGCCATATTCGTGAACTGTAATAAACATGGCTGTTCCTATGATTGCGACGCTCTTTTGTAGCTTTTGCTGCGTGACTATATATATGTGGACGTCACGAACACAACGATAGTACAAACACATGCTTGAAGGAGACTGTACGTTATCGGATCATCGACTCACTGTATTTGTCTTGACCTGGACCATCAAGACTGCTTTCATCGGACGGGTGGTCGCGGCGTGTTTGCAGAGGTTCGCACCTTTCTCTTGGCTTGTCCGACTTGGCCGCTGCTGATATTGGTGTGTTCTCTGAACTGCCTCCTCCTTCTTGACGTTGGTGGTCTAAAATAAGATGCAACAAATGTGTCACTAGTATTTATCACCTAAATCAACAGCTTAACAAAAATTCTTCCTAACCCATAGGATCTGATAAAGTTGCACTTACAGTCTCTCCATCAAGACCCGGTTGTATGGATAAACCACACCAAGGAAACTCTGCTTATGAACTGTGGTCACCTAAATGGGTCTAGTTTGTATTTCAGAAAACGCCGTATATACTCACTCTTTCCATCCGGACCATCAAGACTGCTTTCATCTGACGGGTGGATGCTATGGGTTGGCAGAGATTCGCGACTTTCCTTGGGTATGTTTGGTATTTCTGCCACGGGTGTTGCAGCTTTTGGAGTTATCTTGGACCTCCTTTCTGCTTCCCTAGTCTGGTGGTCTGACATTTTAAAAATAAAACGACGCTGTCACTGGTTTTCGTCATTTCAATCACCAGTGTAACACAAATCCATCCTCACTTGTATAGGATTTTGACAAAAATCATGCATAAAATGAAATAATCACCACGTTTGAAAAGCATTAATATGTTATGCCTAACAAAGTATAAAAGGCATTACCTATTCATTAGTCAACCATGTTTACCGTATGTAGGGTAAAACCATCATTAAACTGCTCTTAAATAACAATTATAGAATTCTTTGAATACCATGTATTCTGTGGATTTCACATGAATTTCGTATGAAGATATAATCAAATACAGTAACATTTTTAGCAAATACAGTATGGTTGCTATATTTGTGAAATAACTGTTTAACTTACCCATTCGTCTCATTCCGGATACTGACTTGACGGTATGTTTCTGCATAGTGAATTTGCTACGATAAGGACCACTCTCAGCAGCTGCACTTGCCTCACCGACTGCCTCTTCAACTCGACTTGTTTCGATTAGCACGCTTGGACTTCCTCTATCAAGCAACCTAACGCTTCCGCCAGTCGAGAGTTGTTCCATCACCTCATCCTGAGCATTGTAGATATCGATGTGAATGTCGTCCAACGACGCCACGTCAGGATCACCAGGGACCGCGTTTTCCAGGAGGTACGACAGGGACTTCATAGTGATTACAGAGGGAGAAATCAGTCGCATGCGTTGAACGGCTGGGCTCAGTACGTCGTTGAGTTTCCCCATGCCTTGCGCCTCGTGGTTGAAGTCAAGTACCATCTCTGAAATGCTTTGGTCCCTTTTCAAAATGAGGTCGTCTCCTTCTGCTTTTTCGTCAAGACCCGGTACTGCGTCCCGGTCCCATCCCGCCAAACCTATAACATGGGAGATGATGTGCGTCCCGGCCCTCAGGGATGACCCACAGGCAAACTTCAGGAGGTTCCTCAAGTTTTCCGCTTCATCGGTGGAGCTAACTTTCCTCAGGTAGTGTTGGAAGGCTTCAACTTCTTCCACCGAACCGTCTGCCAATGAAGCAAGGTGTGTTGCCGCCAACTTTTCCTGGAAATGGGGGATCTGGAACTTGATGACCCTGCCCTGGGTTGCTGCGCAGGACGTTGGATGTATTTCCTCGACTCGCGATCTTGTTAAGAGCCCGAGGTCACAGCCTGTTCGTAGTACCTCGTGTTTCCTTCTACCGCAGACATCAAAGTCCCTTTCGCTCAGACAAAATCTGTCTTCGCTGGGATGATCCTCATTAAAGAAGCATTGAGATGCCACTTTCTCAAGGTGACGGATAAGTTCTTTCTCAGACAGTTGTCTCGATTGAACCGATTCCCCACCATCAGACATCAGTGATTTGATACCTGATCCATCACTGAAGCGTGCAGAATGGTCGCCAGAGCCGTATCTGGATGTTTCGGAAGAGTCATCGGATTGATAACCACGTGTGATATCTCTTCTCATTGGTAATTGTTCATATGCTGATGTAGGGTTGCCGAGTCCTGTCGCCCATTGGTCCTCTAGCGACTGACCCTTGCAGTGCTTCATGCACCACTCGATACACCTGTTCACAAGCGTTGACATCGTAACAAGGTCACGATGTGCTGTTGGGTCTTTATCCGACCACTTAACAAATTGGCACAGGCTGCTCAGGAGAAGCGGTGAAGCAGCAACTTCATGGATCAGATCGATTTCTTTCAGGTGGCGTAACAGCTTCTTTCCGAACGGTTGCCGACTCGGATCTTTGAAAATCTGCAAAATGTAGGTTTCTACTGACTGCGGTGAGATGCCAACTGCCTTCACATGGTCGTAACTAGCATAGACCGGTCGTATGACTTTGACCTTTTCCGGTGAAGTAACGGCAAGAACCGCAAGATCTGGGAATTGCTTCAGCTGAAGAATATTGGTTATACTCTTGAGAGAACCATTAACCTTGTCAAGGTTGTCAAGGATCAGAAGTACGTCGTACGGATTGTTGCGGCACATATCTTCTGCCTCATCAGGTGCCAATTTTCGGGAAGCCGGAGAGCACTGGTCAGCGACTGCTTCTCCCAGAGTGCTGTTTGGGTTGACCTTGAGAGCATCCACGTAAAACACAACTTTGAACGATGAGAGAGGGCCGCTACGATCGTTTTCACACCATTTCTTCACCCACATTTTGATTTCGGTCGTCTTGCCAACTCCAGACGGACCGATGAGCAATACCTTTCGTTTCCCGCCATGGTTTTCATTGAAAATGTCATGAGCTGAAATCCTCTTCGTAACTGGTATGTCGGGAGATATAATGCACCGCTTGAGAACAACTGGAACATGTAACTCTTCTACTTTGTAGATGCTAGCAGTCGTGGAAGGGACTAGTGGTATTTTCAAGATGTTGGTGTGGTATACGTAGTGTCGCTTCAAGGCGTTGATGTATTGTGTGGGCATGCTGTTTGAAATAGAATATGATACTCAGGATCTACTGATGGATCTACTGATGATCTTTGTGTCAATGCAATATATTTTGTATCATAATTCTAAGTGTACGTTGTTGCACTGTTACAAGAATATGTGTTCATATACTGTACCATCATAAATCTAAACAAAGTCATACAAATACATTTTCGTTTCATTAAAAACAGATACATGCACCAACATAATTTGACCGATGTTCCCGCATTAATTAACTAAAGATAAAGTCCATCAAATTTCCACAAAAATATCAGCATGTAGCTGCCCATTGGAAAGCCTCATTGGAGACGATCCCTCTCTGAGGTAAAGGGATACTTATTTGAATCATATAGCTTCAAAGTCAAACCAGAGAACGACTACGAAGAACAATGAATGTTGAGATATCGAACAAACATACATGCTACACTTTACGATACAGTGCGTTTGTCAAAATCGAGAATCAAAGCAAATTGTGGATCAACTAAACATTGGGCAACGGAAACCACAATGCATGTATCCCATAACTATACTTGTATGTAAACACATTACCACTGTCAGGTGCATGAACTTTGCTACTTTAGAATGGGGGCCGCCATTATTATCTTTGTGCGGACTTCGGTCCGATGACATGCACTAATGCATTTCAATTTCCGCAAATCAGTGAAAAGCGTTTTGATCGGTGTCCGCACAGTCTTCAGATTTTACAAAGCATATCGGGCAATTACAAGAACAAGGCCGTTCCCATCATTTATTGCCACCGTAAGAATTAGTAAAATGTGGGTATGTTCACGCAAGAATTTCTTTAGATCTAGGAGGCGAAAATTGCCAAATTATATATCAAATGAAATGTCTGTTCACCCTCTAACCGATAATAATAATAACCGAAAGCCATAGTTTAATTGCCCTTTAAAGTTACTATTTCATTTGACAAAATTGCATTATCTAACTTGAGGTAATTATGAGCATCTTGCCATCAATCTTGACCGTAACTCACCCATGACCAGCCAGTCGCCTGGACCTGTCGATTTCTATTGCTTGAATCTGTTTCGTAACGGTTTGCATGAAGTCTGAAATATAAATACACAATACATTTAGTAATACCCATGATCGCTGTGTCAAATAATTATGCATTAAAACCTACACATAGATTTTCTATAAAAGTCTTAGGTTTTTGCAAGCAGTTTTTGAAAATTCGTTTATTATAGATCATATTAATTTTGAGATTTCGTTTTCCTGGAACAACATTTTGCACCATTCTGTTGGATTCTGTTTAAATAATAATACATCAATTGTAATGCACCATGACTCTAGTGTCCACTATTCTCAGGCGCAAAAAAAAAAAAAAAAAAAAAAACGAATGGAAAATCTTGATCCTAGTGAAATGCTAATTTTAAACAAAAAATTCTTTAAAGGGATAGTTGAGTATTAGTCAAAATTAACTTTAAATGTAAGGTTGAGTATCGGTATGTCCCGAAGTGCCCCCGATATTTTCTGCAAGATAATGAAACACTGACTGTCAAATTCGAAAGAACATGCGATTCTAATGACAAAATAAACTTTATCTGATAAAAATCGGTTCAGAAACGGCTGAAATATCCATAAAAATATTGTTTGTTTAAAAGGGTTAGTCACCGGCCGTCACCTACATTCCTAGCGATATTTTTAGACTTTTTAGAAAAATCCAAACAAATGCTCGAAAACTGCTGTGAAAACAATCTAAAAGGTTTTTAAAAAGTCGTTGATGATAGTCTCATTGAATCAAAACATTAAATGCACAATTTTGCATTAACAAAGGTTAAAAACAATGATTTGTTAACATTTTTTGAATGATAACATGGGTTTTACTTAGTCGTTTAAAATGTGTTATACTTTTCGAGCATGGTGAAGTTATAACCATTACTTTGTTCCGTAATGTTGCACGTTTTGGTTACTAAGGTTAAGCTTGAACAATTCTCAACTATCCCTTTAAGAACCATCATTACGGAACAAAGTTAGTAATAGTTGTAATTTTACCATGCTCGAAAAGTCTACATAATTTCAAACGGCTTAGTAAAACCCCTGTTATTATTCAAAAAGATCCGTTCAACGCAAGATGGTGATAATTAAATAAAAATCATTGGTTTTAGCTCTTGCTCATACACAATTGTACATTTAATGTTTTGATTCAATACAAATATCATCAACGACTTTTTATATTCAGATCGTTTCCACAGTAGACATGGTAGTCTTCGAACATTTTTGAACTGTTTCTAAACAGTCTAAAATATCGCCAGAGGATTGCCGGTGAAAAAAATCCTTTGGAACAAACTATATTTGTGGATATTTCAGCCGTTTCGGAACAGATTTTGATCAAATAAAGTTTATGTTGTCATTAAAAGTGCACGTTCTTTCGAATTTGACAGTCAGTTTTTCATTATCTTGCAAATAAATATCGGGGGTACTTCGGGATTGACCGATTATCAACGCTAACTTTAAACCCATTTTAGATCAATCAATTTAAGTTGCATTTCTAACGTTGAATGGCAAAAAAAAAAATAATAATATTGGTGCAAAATACAAAAGTGACTCTTCACCTGCTAACGATGGAAGTTTAAGTAGTAGTAACATAATTACAATTCAGGGAATAAAGATTACTAGTTGGAACATAAACACTAACATGACTAACTAAAGCAAATATATATTTAGGAGAACAACCGGAGCATTCAATGTCAACAGAAGTAATTTGTATAATTCTCTCTTACAGGCAACCAATGCACTTTAAAGAAAGGAGCAATGTGAGATAGCTTAGGAATACAAGTACGAACTCTTGCAGCTGCGGCATTCTGAGCCTATATTGTAATTTGGCTATTTGTGTAATTGTTGCTGTGGTTCATCATATAACAGTGAATAACCATAATCTAAACGTAATATAACATTACATTTAAAGGAGGCAGCTACTTATTTAGAAAGTGATTTACGAATACTTGTAATACTACGAATATGATATTTTGATTGATTACACATTTACATACACACACACAAACACATTAAAATGTACACTTTACATTAACTACTCATTAAATATAAGTAAAATCCATGCGATGGGCTTAGAATAGTTCACAATTGAAAATTGTTTGAAACACAATATGTATAACTGATTATTTAACTTTCTCACGTTCTCAATGATCTCAAATCTCACTAGACTTTTGACACAGCCTAACGTCTGAATGGCAGAACGGACACGCGACAGCACTATACGACCAGCTTTCCAGTTAATGTTCATATCGCGAACAAAGTATTCTTGTCAACAAGCCAAAAGATTCGCAATATATTCGGGAAAAGAGAGCGGAGGTAACAATTAAAGAATCCTCGGTCCGTGAAGGAAACGCATAGCAGCTAGCCCTCTTTATTAATTTTTTTTTGGACATACGAGGCTCTATGGAATTTGTATGGTGTGAAAACGGAAAGGCAATAATATATCAATCACATTCTACATTTTAATGAGTGAGATTGCAAATAATTAAGTCAAATACATAATAATCCTGACTACGACAATACAACCCAGTGGAAGAATTAAGCCAGTATGCAGTATTAAAGGGATAGTTAACTTTAGCGCAACGATAAGCAAGCAAAAGCAGGATCGCGTTGAGCTGTAATGAACGATTACAAATAAATAAATACATACAAAAATGTTCACCTTTAAATACTCAAGATCTCGTTTCACCGGTGATGTGTTGGTGTTTGTCAGCAAACGCGAACTTGGAGAGCAACGGCAGGGCTCATCGTTAAAATTGTGCTAAAATTTAATGCAGTCATAATTCATGACAGGCGAATATGCAAAATAAAAATTAATTAATGCAAAAATTGATTCTGTCATCCAGACGCGAGGTATTGTCAAGGACGATCATATTACCATCTGGAAATGCTGCAGTCATTCGTGAAAGAGCGCAGTGAAGACCGGACGGATTTCCATTGAAGGTATGCTGCAAGTATCCTGCTATTCGTCTAATGTCCCGCGTCTGAGAGAAGGCTAGGATCATATCATTTGGAATACCGATATCCGAGAGCAGACTCTCTTCGTGCCCTTCCGTATCTATGTACGCCGACTTTTTAAATCTGGAATAGTTGAGTATTGGTCAAACCATTAGTAACCATTATTCTGTCATAAAAGGGGTAGTTTAGTTTTAGTAAAGAGAGTGATACACATTGCAATTTTTTTGTGAGTTAATTAAAAACTGATTGTCGAATTTGAGAGAATATGTAATTCTAATGACAGAATCAACTTGATTTGGTCAAAACCGGCCCAGAAACAAGTAATGGCTGAAATATCAAGAAATAAATCCAAACTTATACTTATTTGGGTCCCACATAATTTTATAATTATGAAATAAATTTAAAATGCTTCCACGTTTTAAACAAAATATTCAAAGTTGTTGATGATCTCGACTCATTCATAATAGAGTTTGTAATTGTTTTATACCTTTCAAGCATGGAGTTATAACTAATAGTTTTATAATGTTACTGTCCAGGTTCGGTTACTTTAGTTCACCCTTTAATACCAAAACTATACTTTTAAAATTGCATGTTTTTTTTTCGAATTTGACAGTCAGTTTTTCATTATCTCACAAAAGATATCGGGTGGCACTTCGGGAAATAGCTATACTCAACTTTCCTTTAGTGATACCATGACTATAGTGATAATAAAATACTAATTAAAGGGGAATTCCACCCAATAAGTGTGATGTTTGCTATAACATGAGATGAATATGAAGAATCATGATCGAAAATCTGAGCCAAAACGGTAGAACAATACAAAAGTTATGACAGGATGAACTTTGCTCCAAATTTTAGTATCGTTCGCTATTGCTATCGATCGTGACGTCA
>JAUELG010180721.1:0-16167 GCA_031471515.1 Dendraster excentricus | reverse complement strand
AATATGACGTGTATATGTCGTGAACCGCTGGTGCAAAATTTTCGCTTTTTTACGTGAATTTAAGACGTCTTTAATACGACATACATGACGTAAAAAGATGTATATATGACGTCATTTTTACTAGTGTCTGCTATCAGGGACCCTTCTCTTCATAATCTCCCCTCTATTGATTCTCCCTGTAGCGCCTTTATTTAAAGTACCAAGGCGAAGAAAATATCACAAAATTTCACAAAATATACAAACTATACATGTCCGGAAAGCTTATACTTTCAAGAAAACAAATAACCTGCTTTCAAATTATGGTAATGTCCATGAAAGGAGATAAGAAGCTATTTCCAAGACCCTCTTCAGAACTCAAAACTGGCTTGAAAACGAAATTAGCGAGTACTAATACGTGACGTCACAAGTGTGATTGGTTTGGCCGCAGCTCGAAATTAGCGTTCGGCCGATGTATGCATGTGTACATTATCATACAGATTCGCACAACTTGGACTTCTGCAAGCTGATGATGAAAGTAGACTAACAGCCTCTGAAAATCAGGTAATTGATTTTTATTATCGATTATATTGCACATAAATCGTAGCATATATTACAAGATGGAATTATTCTAACAGATTTGTCCCAATTTCTTTCTATCGTGAGTAATTTGCCAAGATGTTTTTGTACTTAGTCCATGCGTGTTACTGTTGTGTTGACGGTGTTGACTGGAGACTCTGTTGTTGATAATTTTGTCATTGATAATGAATTTCATGATTGTCTTTCAGTTCCAGTAATTGATATTCGAATTAGATAAACTCACGTGTATTTGAGTTTATTTGATACCCCATGAAATTTGTCAAAATAGCCCTGAAATATTCAAGAGGACAAAATATCTCGCCGAGTGTACCAATTCCATAGTCTAACTCGATGCCTGGCCAGGCCGAGCAGCATCGCTCATGCATGATCAGCGGCGCGCGCGATAGCCTCAGCGCCTGTGGACCGGTGACGATCGGCGCGGGGCGGCTGTCAAATTCAGCAGGGTGATGCTTTTCGTGCAGTGAGTAATTTTCAGTGTTGGCATATTTCCCGGTCAATCAGACGGGAAATATAAATCTCTCCTATTGATTTCATACATAAAACTTGAAATCATATCGGACCGATAAAGGCAATTATCGGACACCGTCCAGGAAAAATGAGTTGTGATGAAAAGCGTGAAATGTTTATTATGGGCGGCTTTATCATGGCTGATCATTTTCATCCTCAAATTTGATTAGATTAGCAATGTCGGCCGTGATGTATTGATACAAATTTCTATGAAATTCTGTACACGTTATATGCTGCTGCTGCACAACACTCAAAAGATGAGCATAATTAGCTACACAAGGGTCAACGGTAAAGGTCTACAATTGCACACCCCCCTGGCATTTCAAAAATATATGGCCGATTGAGAAGAAATTTGCACAAATTGATGCTCTAATAATGATTGATACGTGACAAAAATTTCAAAGAAATTCAACGGCGGGAACTCACGATATCGGCGTCGACATCCAATGCGATCGCGATGCAGAGTAGTTGTTGCCTCCGATCCTACAACAAATTGTGATCGATCACAAACAGTCATAACGCTGTGATAACAAGTCTTTTTACATTTTTTCTGGCATATTTTCTCTTATAATTCATATTCATAATGGAAAAAAGGTTATCACATGTTATGATCAGCGTTATTATTCTTTGTGATCGATCACAATTGGTTGTACAATCGGAGGCAACAACTACTCTCCATCGCGAACGCATTGGATGTCGACGCCGATATCGTGAGTTCCCGCGAATTTCTTTGAAATTTTCGTCACGTATTAATCATTATTAGAGCATCATTTTGTGCAAATTGAAAAACTATTGAAATGCCAGGGGGGTGTGCAATTGTAGACCTTTACCGGGTCAACTATGGCCATTTGTGGGCCATTTTTAATTATACTATTATTTATTATCTCATCCTTTACTTTGTCTTTCTTTCATCAAAGACCAGGGCAGGGCACACATAGGTACATTGCAATACTTACTGTGCGATGTGCATTGCATTGACAATGTGTACAAGAGCCATCCATGGACTAGTGGCCTCCTAGCATTTTGTACACAGCGCTTGCTATATTGATATTACATGAATGTCTTGTAAATGGTCAATCATCATCATATGTTGACCATTTACAAAGTAGATGTGGGGCAGGGGTACCTTAAAAGTTTATGTTATATGACGTACCGCCACTAATTGATGCGTAGACTGGCAGTGATGTAGCAAGTTCATTTGATTTTTGAAATCATTGTTTATCATTAGCATGCTAAATCTTGTGTTCATTTTTGTTTATATTTTCAAATGTAGACTGGATCATGGACATGGAGGGCCATGGATGTAAGAAGAAGAAAAAAACGAGCAGGCGGTGCATGGCATATGGCTGCAGCAATAACGCATACAACGGCTTCCACATCCACGAACTGCCGGGCAAAATGCCGACTGGCCAACATGAACGCTTCAGCTCCCATCAAAGAAGCTGGCTTTCATTTATTGGGAGGAAAAGAAAGTTCGACTCCAAGGATGCAAGAACCTATGCAAAGATTCACGTATGCAGTGGCCATTTTCGGCCAGAGGACTACGAGGCGACACAGGTTGAAATGTACAAAAGGAGACTGAGGACCAGGCCGCCAGCATTGAAGAAAGATGCTACGCCATCCCTCGACGTTGCGCAACAACCATTTCCATCTTCATGGTTCATGCCACAGCTACCACCTCCAACCTTGTCTTCCACTCCCTCGACATCGGCATCATTTCCTGGGCATGTGACATCTTGCTCATTGACATCATCATCATTTCCTGAACCTGCGACATCTTGTTCATCAACATCATCATCATTTCCTGTCCCTGTGACATCTATCTCATCAGCAACAGCTTGCACACCAACGATGACTTCAACATTTGCGATGAGCACCTCCTGTACACTGACATCAAGTCCTTCATTTGCAGCAAGACCATCAGCTTCACCCAGCATACTGGACCTTGTGGACACTGGTGGGGATTTTCTTGAACCTGTGAAGCCAAAACGAAGCCGCAAAGAATCCATCTACATCAGAAAGCGGGTGAGATATTTTTTTATAGTACGGTTTTTACTTTTAATTTGCAGCCATTGTTACATAGTCACAGATTATTCAAAGCAATTATAATTTGTAGAATTTCAAAATCTAAAAGTATGTCATCGTTGTATTGTTGTTTTAATTTAATAGCATCATGATGTTTGGGTTGTACTTAATTTGCATCAATAATTTGTTTTTCTCTAATGCAGGAAACAGCTGAAGTGTTTGCCGAATACATCAGAAGAGCTGATGAAGAGAGAGTTCGAGACATTCTTGATCGGTCAAAAGGAGAACAGAGTTCTGTGAAGGTAAGGATGAATAAAAAACACCTGAAAGGTGTTATTCAACAGATTTTTATTTGGTGCATTATCCAGCAACGACCCTCCCCACAAATTATGTTTGAACTTACCCGGTATTGTATTTTTAAAAATGTCCCATTAGTATATTTTTCATAGATAAATTTACTTGTATTGACCAATTACAATTACACAATTTTACTTGCTCAAAAACATTTTCTAATTTCATCATCAAGTGTTCAGTTTCATTACAGAGGTCGTTAAATCGTCAACTATTTGGGAGCACTCAAGAGAAATATATTTACAAGGTGCTTTCAAATATTTTCTTGTTTTTTTATGCACATGTATGACCCTAAGTTGTACATTTTCATTCAAGCATTCAGTTCCATCATGTTAAATATTCAAGCTAAGTAGTTTTGTACTGCCCAAATAATAAATTAGAATCCATTATTTCATTTTTCATTTTTACCACAGATGGTTGATCACAAGATTGGAACCCGGATAAGTAAACGCTCATGCAAACTTCAAGTGAAGCCCATCACCAAAACAAGAGGTAAGTTGGGGACATGGGAACGGAAAGCAAACTTGATTAAAAAAAAAATATATATGAACTAGATTTTTTATATAACAAAATGCAATCCTAGTGTTTAGTAGATATTTCTTTTATGATAAAAATAATGCCATAATATGTTTTTTTTTTTATGTTATGCACAATAATTCAATTTTGTTGGCTTTGGTTGAGCCCATCATAGGTCCAGGGCGTCTAAAATATATGAATTGCATCCGTCTGTCGTACATGTCCATCATCTGGGATGCTTACAGATATTGCATAACTTTCCTTGTAACCAAACTTGATTGGTAGATGTCCTATATTAGTCTCCATGATAGTCTGATGTAAAGGTCACAACTATGTCAAAGGTCAAATGTGAAAGTTTACCTGTAAGAATCTTATTAGGGGTGGTAACTCTATAAAGTCCAACCCTGCATACATGTTGTAGCATGCTTCATATTGTGCCCTATATTGGCCTCCATAATATTTTGGGATCAAAGTTGGTCAAATGAGGTTCAATGTTTCATTTATGCCTTCAATTGATGAGACACTATTTATTACCTTGTTATCATAACTTTCATTATTTTCACAGGCCCCGGGCCAATCTGAGTGTCGAGTCTAGTTTTATGTGATATGAGAAAATTTTTGAAAGATATGTAAAATGCGTTTATTATTTACTTTTCCAGGTGTCCAGTCAGACCTGTACGAGAGGCAAGCAGCTTGTAATGCCCCTGTAATTCTTGCAGATGCCAGCACACAGACTACTGAAATCTACCAGGCAGAAGAAGAAGAAGAGGAGATGGATGTTTCGGACATCGAAGTAGACTCTGACCCTGATGACCCGTCTTATGTACCCGGCGGAAAGGGTGGATGCTCTTCAGATGAGGAAACGTGTAAAGTGTAAGTTTATTTATAGCTTATCCTGATAATAAGAGTTTCTTCAGAAGCTTTATATTTGGTGTTAGATTATCATCAGTGGAACTTGGAGGGCATTGTTTTCACATTTATTCATGGAAAATGATATCTTCTAAATAAACATCCTCATTTCTCTTGAGTTGTTTCAATATAAAGTATTATGATAAAATTGAATTAAAATGACACCATCCATAATATTTTGCATGCAAATTCTGGTGTTTAAATGACTGTGATAGTACAAGGAAAATCAATTCCAGAGCAAACTGCAACTGTACTATCTGTCAGTGTTTCAAATTTGGATTTAAATGTTTTTCAGAATAATTTGATATCAATTTAATTTTTTTTTTCTCAACAGACTGGTAAAGTGAGAGCTCATTTTGTATTGATCAGAATATCATGAATGCTTCAGGGATATTTTATTAATATAAAACTTTTTTTCTCTTACTTTACTTATTTCTACAGGACTTTGCCTGCAAACATCCTCGAAGAAGAAAAATACATAGTGTTTGAGTCGAACTTGATGTCCCTCTTCAAGTGCTGCGTAAAGTGCCAGGCTACCAATGTCACCGCTGAAAAGATCCGTCCCAGGTCCTATGGATCTCAACTGAAAGTCAGAGTTATCTGCCACAACTGCCAGAAGTCCTGGGAGTGGCATAGTCAGCCCAAGATTGGGAATCTCATGGCCGGTAACCTGTTACTATCAGCGGCAATCCTCTATGGAGGGGCCAGCCCAACCAAAGTCCTTCGGGTGCTTAATCACATGAACTTAAAGGTGATATCAAACAGGACCTACTTGGAGCATCAGCGCGACTACCTGCAGCCAGCCACCATAAGGATTTTTGAGCGGGAGCAGAGGCAGCTGGTGCAACGCATTCCTGAAGGGGAGAAACTGACCATCGGCGGTGATGGTCGCGCGGACTCACCTGGCCACAGCGCCAAGTATGGCAGTTACTGCATGATGGACATGAAGAGAAAGAAGATTCTCGACGTACAGCTCGTCCAGGTGAGAAAATTATCTTGATTTAATGTACATACTGAAATAAACTAGTCCGGATTACCTGATTTGTAACGAGATGAGATAGTAAAATGTTTGTATTTAGAGTCACAAAATGAAACATTATTTTGTTGCTCTACATGTTCTTGGCAGCTGAGATCTCATTGTTTCATTGTACTTACCTAAAGTTAATTCCTCACCCTAACCTGATATGAAAGCACCACCTTTCTTTTAAAAGTGTCAGGGTTGGGGCATGGCAGATAATCATAACCTAGTGCAGCTATTAAAGTATTGCAGCTTTTTTATAATTTTACCCAAAAAAAATGTCCTTGTAAAGAATTGTAAAGCCATTTACGCTTGCATACTTGTAATTCTAAAACAAAGCATCTGTATTTCATGTACCTTTTTTTTTGCAGAGCAATGAAGTCAGCAGCAGCAATGCTATGGAGAAAGAGGGGCTAGCCAGAGGGCTGACAAAGCTATCAGAGATGGGATTGGAGGTCGGCTCACTTATAACAGATCGCCATGCACAAGTGGCGAAATGGGTGAGAGAGAACCATCCAGGGATAGATCACCGCTACGATGTGTGGCACATCGCTAAGGGTGAGGCAAACTAATTTTATTGCATTGTAGTTACCTAACCATATCCATCCTCTATAGACTTCTTTTGACTTGTGAATATTGTTTTATTGTGATCACTTTACCATTCTTTCTCTCAATAACAATAGTCACTTTACCATCGTAATAAGAAGGGCAATTAATTGTTATTAATAACTATTCACTTATATTTATACAGAATTCAACTCCATATCAAGCTATGATGTGTATGAATTCAACTGCATTTATTTGTCCTACCCTCTTTGTTATGTCATTACACATTTTTTACTTGTGCATTTTTTACAAATTTTATTTCAGGGATAAAGAAAAAGGTAACGGCAATCAGCAAGCTGAAGGATTGTGATGCAGCACACCAGTGGAAGAAGAGCATTGTCAATCATATCTACTGGTGTGCTGCATCTACACCTGATGGCAACGGGGAACTGATGGTAGCGAAATTCAAGTCTGTGCTGAACCACATCCGGAACGTCCACGAACACGGGGACATTTTCCCGAGATGTGAGCACCCTGCAGACTACCCTCAGCGCGAGTGGATGAGAGAGGGTAAGTGATGTCAGAAAACTCATAGTACAGGTTAAAACATTCAAAACTTCACATTGATATTGGTTAATTGCAATGATTTAATTGCTACATTATAATGATATTTTCAATTTTAAAAAAGGCCAAGAAATGTTCATTCTAGTGTGATATCACTGTTAAAAGTTGTTATTGATTTTGCATTGTCTCCTGTTTATTTCTTTTTCATAACTACAGGAACCAAGGTGTTTGAGAAACTATCGGAGGAGTTATCGAAAACCAGGCTTCTGAATGACTTGAAAAAGATGTCACCCCTTGCCCAGACTAGCGCAGTAGAGGCATTCCATAGTGTCCTGCTGTACTGGTGCCCAAAGATGCTGGCATATTCCTATCCGGGCATGAAGTGCAGGTGAGGAGAATAAAGAATGAAAATGAAGAATCAACAAATCTACTCTATATACTCCTTAGTTCTGAGAGAAAAGATTATTTTGATTGTAATAATGACGAGAATATTTTAACCAATGATAGGAATAATACTCAGAAGAAATTGATTCAGAATCATTAATGTAAATTAGGATTAACATTTTGTATTGTTTTAGCAGGGTAGGATATATTTGATATATATTCCCGGGAACATTCTATTATCAGTTTTTTTTACTTTCTGATAAATATTAAACAATTCACTTTTTCTAAAAAGCTTAACTTCAATTCACATGTTTCTTTGCAGACTTCTTCTAGCAGCTCTGCACTGGAACGAGAATGGGGACCGGGCGCAGGCACACAAGACCGACGGGACACCAATGTACCAGGTCACCTACCAGAAGGCAAAAGAAGGGCGACAGACAGTCAGCAAGGTGCTAACAGCGTGCACATTTGGTAAGTGACACATGGACATTTTGGTTGGTAATTTTGGTTTATTATATTGTGAGTCTTCAGTGAGAGTACATGTATACGTTTGCTACCAAGTCAGGGAATAATTTTCCTTGTATCACATCCCAATTTACATGACTGCTATCTTTTGTGAAGCAGTTTTTTTTTTCCATAGAAGACAATAGATTGTCATTTGAAATATTTATCCACAGGCTAGTATTGCTAAACAAATTTGAGGAGGAAAGTTATTCCCTGCAAGTCATGTGAAATCTCACATTATGACAGCTTCAGCGAGATCTCATAAAGGATGAGAGCCATTTCTAAGGCATAATTGATCACTATCTTCCTCTACAAATTGGCAACTTCTATTATTCCTACCTTTCAGTGACCTAAAAAAGGTGAAAATACTAAGTGATCAATATATTCTTTATAACTAAACATTGGTTTTGAATAGACCATTTAGAATAATAATACAACATGCATGAGCCAGGTTCTTCCTTATTTTTCTATTTTATAATTTCTTATGTATTTCTTTTTTTTTTAGCTTATGTATTTCATTGTTTTTTTATTTATTTTTTTACCTGAACTTTAAACAAGTCCATATAACCAATGATATATCTCTTTTTTTGAAAACTGATATTGCCATATGTTTTGTACACAAATCACAAAACTGAGTGCTTTTCGGGCTGACATGCATAAAGAGAAGGTCACGTGACATCATAACATTAGGTCCAATTTTCAAAAAATTCATTTCAAGAGATGCGCAAGACCAAACAGAAGAAAGTCAAATTCCAGCTCAAGATCTTTTTTGTTCAAAAGTCATCGTGAAAAATGCAGAGGAGGCACACCTCCCTCCCACCGCCCTGAGCTACTAAGGATTAACCCTGATAAAATGAGAAACCTGATATGTGACAAAGTAATTTTTATGGTCTCAAGGAACACAGTATTATGAGGTTCTACGATACTGTAAAAGGCTTATTATTATTATTTTAATTTTTTTATTTTTTTTTATTGTTTTTTTGTTGGGGGGGGGGGGGGGTTGCTACATGTGATTCTTGTATGTTATATTTCTTTCTTATTGAAATCTCCCACAGGGTATGTGGATGTCCTCATGATGGAGACTCTGCGACTGGTTGCTGGAAAGCACAAGCTTCGTGCCGACATTCCAGAGCTGCAGGGAAAGCCGACATTATGCTCAAAGTTCCAGCGTCCAGACAGAGATGAGGCAATACAGCAGGCAGAGGCACATCGTCGATACACATTCTCTATGGAATGAGAGTGATCATGGTCAATTCCATTGAAAAGGGACAAAAGTGAAGGAAATACTCTCTTCAAATCTATTGAATACCATGTACATGACCATCTCGGCATTTCACACTTTTTTTTTCTCAGTTCCTTTGACCATTGAAATGAACTCATTTCAATTTTGTTTTATGCGGATTGGAAAAGACTACATATGATCACATTACAATTAAAAATGTTTCAGGTCCTTTATGAAACAACCCTGGAGACATTTATTTTTGGATTGTCCATCTGTACATCCTGTTCTTGAACTGAATTACGGATTCTGACCAAACTTGCAATATGTATATATCATGGGGAGCTAAGTATCTGATTAGATTAAGGTCAAAGAGCTCATTATATATGCAAGAACCAGTTGTTTCTGACCAAACTTAGTAAGTGAATGTATCTTAATATTCCAATGAACTGGTCAAGGGGCATAGGACACAGAGCTCATTATATGTACCAAAAAAAGCCAAGGATCGTTTGATGAATTCTGATCATTAAATACAATTTTGTGGAGGTATAATAAAGTAAAGAAAATGTTAGGGTCGCAAGGGTAAAGATCAAGGTCACATATATTCTTATCATTGTGTTATGGCAAGATATGACAAATTACTGGTCATTAAAATTGAGTTGACAGTATTGACTCTGTGTATGTTTATTTGGGCATGATGATAGTGCAATGGTGGATGAATCACTTGGAGCTCTCCATGGTGGAAGCAGACTAAGAGATTCAAAATGTGTCAGACTGCCCGTACATGACCTTACGAAAATTTGAACAACTTGGCCTGCTTAATTTACTGTGTTCAAATTTCAAGCGAGGTAAACTGTAAAAGTTAACATGCGAGACTCGGGGTTGTGAATGCCCAAAAACCAGGTCATCTTAAATTCTCAAGATGCAGATGATTTATTACTATCAAGCTCAATAAACGAGGTTGAAATAGTGCAGGTCAGTTTCAGATTTAAATCTGGTCTTTGTATTTGGCCCAGAAGATGCCAAAATGCTTTGAATTGTGGTATTTTGTATTGATTTTACTGCAGTAAGAAGATATGTCCATAGTTCCACAATTGTCATGTATGGAAAACTTGTCACCTGCAAAAGAAATAACATTTTAGTAAGACTAAAACATGTAATGACCTGGGCCCCGTTGCAGTAAGAGATAAAATCGATCGTAATTTACAATATCAGAACATTTACGTGTTTCAACCAATCAGATTTGTGCATCTAGAACGTGATCTGACTTACGATCAATCGTAACTTGAAATTGATTTAATCTCCTCTTGCAACGGGGCCCTAGAGTTGCAAGGTGTTGGGACCTGTTTATGTTTGTATCCAATTAGCATTCACAATTAACCAGAATTTGTCCAAAATTATAATGAGTCAACAAGTTAAGCAATGCAACTTTATGCATTGGCTGTAGAGGTATAGATATGCAAGGAAGTCTGAATTGTGCATTTGTAGGATAACATGTTGAAATTGTATTACAGACACTGTTGAGCAAATATCATCCAGCTATAAAAAACTAGAAAGTAGCATTACTTCATTGTGTATCTAAATATTTTTTTATGGAATGTTTACAGACAAGGATTTGATGCACTCTCATGGTTGTATGATACATGAGGGAGTGCCCCTCCCGGGATACGATTACTTATAGCAGTTGCGGAGTACATTGTACCCTGTTATCCAACATGCAACACTCTTATATTTTTGGAAAATATATTAATACGAGTTGATGATCTCCCGTTTATGTCACGTACAGGGAAACCCCATTATAACGAGATCGCTTATAACGAAGAGAACCCTTTGGTCCCGATAGTAAATTTGTTTTTATTGATTCTGCCGTTTATTTCATAAAAAGGTAAAATCGATGGTCATGACCACCTCATTATAAAGGGGTTTCCCTGTACAATGTTTGTGGTTCTGTATGATGCTTACATATTTCTAAATGGTTCAAACTGCTCAGTTTTCAATTTAGGTTTACATGGTCAATTGTGATGAGACGAGCAAAAATGTTTTGGGTCCATTTAACAATTAATTTCTAAAAATCGAAAAGATATTGTTGATAGTTATATTTTGCTTTGCATTCATGCAAGTTATAAGGCGTTATTATGATATGTGATATTAGGAGCCGAGTGACCCATGATCAGAAAGAAGTTAGCATATGTATTGGTATGGTTCAAAGTGGTAATGGAGCATGTTTTAGAAGAGTCAGCATTAAATTAGATTGACTGGAGTCAACATGGTTATCTCCCATATGTGGCCTACATGTGCTCTTTTCATGATTGATAGCAGCTGACATTGTAACTGTGTTATATTCTACAATAATCAAGAACAGCATTTGAAAGCAAATTTCCAACAAGCACTGTTCTGGGGGTACAGATTGGCCGTTTCAATATCTCCAGCAAACACAGATTTACTCATTTATATCAAGTGATGTAATTAAAATCATGAATGTAAATACAGACATGTGTACAATGTTGTTTGTTATTAAAATGGCCATCATTCAGATTGCTGTATAACTACTGTGTGACCAACAATTATGTGGACACCTTGAAAAGTCACTCGAATTCAAAGAATGCTAGAACAAATTTTGATTAAAAAGTTTGGTTAAAAGCTGCCTAAAATTAATTAATGTTTGTATTACATGCTGCTTCGTTATTATGATGAAATGTAATACCATTTTTGAAACATCAAAATAGTTTCATATTTTTCAGGGTGTCCAAATAATTATTGGTTACACTGTACATGATGTGCTTGAAAATGTTCTTCGTTCCTTCCCAATCTTCTTTGTGACCCATTTCTCATTCATTACCACTCGTCATCATCACCACCACCAATTGTCAATACCACTCATCATCATCATCCCCAATTGTCAATACCACTCATTATGATCCTCACTAATTGTCGATACCATTCATCATCTCCAATTGTCCATTGTAAAACAGTTTTGAATCTCACAAAAGGAAATAATTTGGAAAGATATATGTAAATATTTAATAACAGAATATGGTAAGAACAAATGAAAACATTTACATGTACACGCAATGGATCATTATCATCAACTCTTTGTGAAAAAAAAGATGCATACGATTGTAAGTACAATTTGTAAGTCGGGACATGTGTTCTAGAAGCACATATCTGATTGGTAGAAACATGAAAATTATCTGACTTGTTATTTAACTGTAGCTTGAATTGATTTTATATATATCCTTCTGTGACAAAGACATGCATGACAAGGGATGCGTTACAATGCGTTTGAGCAACGGTAGAATTACAAACGGAAAAACATATGGAGTCAACATGAAAGAATAAGGCATCTTACATTACAATCTAAGACCTAATAACAGTAATGTTCCTGGGTTGCATTATTTCCAAGAGTAATCACTTGAAAAAACTTTCCATCAACTAAATCTCTTTCCTGATTACATATCATTCGGGAAAGGAGTGGATGTGTACAAACTAGAAAACACAAAGAATACTTCTAGAGCTACCTTCATCAGTCAGATTGCTCAACTGACACAAGACCAAATAAATTGGGGATGTTTGGGGTGCTAGCTAGCAATTTGGTGTTGGATGGTCTCAGAATTGTCGGTCTTGCAGAATAATCCGGTTTGGTAACTCGCATTACAAAATAAAAGAGCTAGTATGGACAAAATTTGCAAACAATTTGGGAATATATTGTATGATGCAGAAACATTGGAGACTCACTTTACAGTTTGTCTGGAGGTTTCCGGTACTAACAAAAATATATAATATAGATCACTCAATAGTCTGAAAGTTTAATCTGGAAATGTACTGTGATTATAAGTCATCCAATGCCAGAAAATAAAATATATCTATAAATGAAGTTATTCCTGAAATCAGCACACATTAGTCCTATATGCGGTGTTTCATATCATATAACTGAAATAAATAATAACAGGATCAAGTTTGATGAAAAAATAATTTAGAAAAAAAGTATACTAAACGATTTGAAATAGAGCTGATTGTTTTTTTTTTCATTTGCCATTTTATACCCACTCTCCCTCGAAAATGCTAACATTATCAATAGACTTGGCAAACATTTTTTTAGAACATTCTTCTGGCTGTCCTTTATGTGCTGATCTTGAAACGTGTGTGACCTGAACAGTTACAAAGAAAAAAATGTTCTGATATTTCCCTAGGTTTACAAATCATACATCTCTAAACTTTTCACCGAAAATAACCTGAATTCATTGTGCATCTACACTCAGTACAAAGTCAGAAAAAAGCAAATGATGGTAGTCATGGTACATCTTTTTGTCATGTACAAACAATTTGCTTAGTTATTTTGAAGCGGCCTCAGTTGCGTCCCCGTATAACGATTCCTCCCATCAGGATAGGCGTCTTTCACTGAAGACAAGACACAGGCTGGAAGCTGCACCCTGATGTCCTTACCAAGGTAACCCCAACACCAGCGAACAAACTGCCGGTAAGCCACATACCGGTACTTCCTGAAAAATAAATGAAACAAAACAGACAAATAGATTTTACTACATAAGAAGTAGATACCAACATATTATGTGTTTTTTTTTTAGGTGGAAGGGGGGGGGGGCATCAATTCAACACAGCATTTTAAAAGCTTATTGAAATCTTTTGGACAGTAAATTTCATGGACCCACAGAACAGGGGGAAATATTTCCCACGTCCGACTGGTCCACTGATTAAAAAGGTGAGTGAGGTGCACTGCATGATGCGTTATACACTATAACAGGGCTCCATACTCTTTTCTTTGTCAGTGGACTGGTAGGGCCAGAATAATAATTTGTTCCCTTTTCTGGTAGCCCGAAAGAAAATTTACAGTTAAAAATTCATTCAAAATAAAAGTATGACTCTTTCCTTATCATACCTGCTATTACAGATGTAGCATACTGTAAGTAAAAACAAGATTTATTATTCTGTCAATGACTTGTTTGAAATCTGCTTGCCCGATCGGGCTACCAAAATATGACTTTTAGACAGTTTTTGTGGCTCCAGGTACAACTTCACTGGCCCTGCGCTAGCGGGCCAATGCGAGTATATGCCCTGATTATATGTGCACACATATTGATAAAGAAAATTCTATGTTTTATTTTTCAAGGATCTGACATTGAAGTTTTATAAAATCACTATTGTAAGAATCTTGCGTACATCTTTCAATCATTTGAAAATCATTTTGAATAATTATGATAAGTAAAACATGATATATATGAAAATACACCGAAATGAAAGGGTGACAAGGGTGACACTTACTCATTGTTTCTCGCCCCAAATGATTTTGCATGCCTGCGCCACTGGGCCGTGAAATTTGACCAAGCTATGAGGAGGGTTGTCGGGTTGAGGACAGCAGAGTTGTAGTCCGCGGCCTGGGTGATGCAAGCAACATCGTTCACCTCGCACTCTGCCAGGACTTCGGGGATTTCCCGGCAGCAAGTACATTCACCTACGGTGAATGACGGTTTAATCTGGCAATGGCCACACCGGCACCTGAAAAAGTACAATAAAACGTATGTCTGTTTGCATGTAGAAATTTACAAATTAGTTAGGAGGCAAGCGATGCGAATTACAGGGTTTCCTATTCTGACTAGCCCAAGAAGGCATAAGGTAGAGACATTTTCATTCAGATTTTGACTTTTTTTGTTATACCTAACGCCCTAGACTAGGGCCTAAAAACATGCCCAAAATCGTACTAGAATTCATTTTTTAAAATATAAATTGTACATGACCTGGAAGAGTACATCATTACCTTCATAGTTCAGGCTGGATTGAAATGTGACGGACAAAAACTTCGGAAAAATCGGCACTTTTCTAGCCAAATCTCAGTAAAAGAAAATTGCCGATATACATTGTGTGTAGTAACAATGCAAGTGCGCTAATTCGCTAGCGCACTTGCACTGTTATTACATACAATGTATATCGTCAAGTTTTCAATTGCCGAATTATGACCACACGCAAATTTCGATCTTGTTTTTGTCCTTTATCTCATAAATTGTTCACTTAGAATGTATCTTTTCATAATTTTTCCGTAGACTAACATCATTTGAATGATAATATCATGTCGGTTTGAATAAATAAAATGAATTTATTGAAGAAAAATATGCGTTTTCTGTGTACGTTTTTTCGAGTGGTGATGTGACTTTTGCGTACGAAACCAACGTATAGCAGCATTATAAGCCAAATGAATGGGGTCGATTCTTACAAATCAAATGAGGCTGATGTTGACTCTTGATCGACTACTAATGCCAATGGCTAATTGCACACAATTTGAATAAATAACAACATACGTAGATAAATACAATGCAACTTGAGTATCAATCATTCGTCGACTTACCAATCATCTACATTTGCTGGAACTAGTCTTAAAGTCCAAGTTGCCAGCACCCCTCATACCAGCATCTCCGTCTACCGCCGCATCTTCCACCCACCCCGGGCCCACCGGCCGCAGCCGGGGTTCTGGTTCATGTTGATACGCGATAACCTGACCGCCGGGAGCTGCACCGTCAATGCCCCCTTCACCGGCTCGTCCCCTCCCTTCTATTTCTCCTATTTCACCACCATCTTCATCACCATCACTTTCACTACTGTCACTGGTAGTTGTGGAACTATCTTCATCAATCTCGATGTCTAAATCAAGCAAAACTTCCTCCATTTCATCGTTCATCGTGACTAAAAACTTGGCGTTCGAGCAGTAGCATTTACATTCATAAAGCGTGTAAGTGGATGGGATCCGTACGTGTGCGCGCGCGTGCGCGTCTTTCCAAATCACACATGTGACGTCACTTAAAATACCCCTCAATTTCGGGCTGATCGGGGGCGAAAATCGGGTAGAAATATTAGCGCTTTTAATAGCAGTTTATTTCTTTCTGTGACACTTTTGGAAGAACAAATATGAATATTTAGGAAGATTGGAACATTTCCTTTCCAATGATACTAACATTATTCAGGCTACAAGCCGTTTGAAACCTTCGCGCCCCTACTTTAAGTTCCCCATAAAACCTGCCCTGTACCAAGCTGCGGGTAGGCT
>JAUELG010179614.1:4689-16180 GCA_031471515.1 Dendraster excentricus | reverse complement strand
GAGAAGTTTCTATGTTATAAAGTATATTGTAAGCCTACCACTTGCAACACTTTCTAATTCAGATCTGACAAACAACTGCGTATCTGAACTTAAGCAAGATATACATATAAACAGCACGCAGGATAGTTCCGATCTATAATGATTTGTTGAATTGGATTGATATGAGAATATTTACCGGCTCTAGATCCCCCGGGTGAAGCTGGAGCTGCAGACTTGTCAGCTTCAGATACACTGGCCTGGGGGGAAAAAACAACATTGATACTTACATGATCCATATTAATGAAAAAACACACATGGCCTCAGGGTAAATCCGCCCCAGAAATGCCAAAAAGAGCCCCCGAAAATCACGAAAGAGTCTCCCCAAAATTTGCATTGAGTTCAATGCAAATTGAATGTGTGTTTTTTTTTTTTTTATCAACCTTGCAAAATATAGTCCCGAAATTTTTTTTCTTTCTCCGATCCATATAATATCATGTACGAGCCGAAAAAGGAACTTGTCACTTACGAGTCAATATTTCTCATAATGACACAATTCATCTATTTTGTGCATTTTTTGGAGTTTGTGTGAAGAAGCCCACACAATCAAAACCTGACAAATGGGTATGGTTTATAAATCAGATAGAATAGTCTGTTGATACAATATTTCATTATTTTGAGCTCTACAGGTCAATGAAATTCCCCCCAAAGTAGAATAAAGTCTTTATCTAAATGCATCAGGTAAGCTCTTGATTATTATGAAAATTATCACACAACTACAGCATTTTTGCTAGCAAAGGAGGACAGAATGAAGGCACATTAAAACCTGTCTTTATTGACCTCCTATCATTTAAGCGAAAAATAAGAGTGGCCACTGTGTACACATGTATAGACAGGTGACCTCTCTTACTGGTACCATATTGACAATAATGTTATTTTTTTTTACCTGTGATGTATCGTTCCGAGCATGGTGGATTTGCAGTTAGAGTGTCCCCCTCATGGATTGGAGGTCCCAGGTTAAACCCACACTGGGTTATAACAAAGAAAAATCATACTGTCTGCCTTCTAGCCAGGTACTCCACATTTATAGAATGGAGAAGGGAAAGCAAATAGGACGAGTTACCAGAAGACTGCCCCCCCCCTTCTGTAGCTTATGTTACATTTAGTAAACATGTGGCCTAGGGTAACTGAATAGGTGCTTCCTTATGTGCCAAAATTGGCACAGGAATAACTCTAACTAACCTGTGTAGTATCAGGCTGCTGGGTGGCATTAGAGTCGAGTCCGTCAGTGGGCACGGCAGAGCTGGAGTCGGCGGCCGTGGAGGGAGGTTCCTCGGCCGTCCGGGATGCCTCTTCCTCAGCCTTGGACGCATCCTCCTTCGCCTTCTCAATCTTCAGGAGAGAGAGATGGGGAAAGATGGACAGAGTTTAGGATGTTTAATCCATGAAAGTGTCAAAATCGAGCAATAGAACTAAAAAAAAGTTCTATTCAACGATAATGACGTCAACATCATGCAATGGTATATTTGCATGAATGTCATGTGACATGAATTCAACCAATCACATTAGGAGAACATTTGAAGTTGTCATATAATAGCATTTACAATTGAAATATGTCAATTTTTATTAGAGATTTTGCTGGTGTTGAGGCTGTATTATTACCTTTTCCTTGGTCTGTATCATGAGGGCCTGGACAGCCTGAAACGCTCCATCCCACTCCAGACTTACGTCCACCTTCTGATGGATGTTGAACCCTGAGAACCACTTCTCAAGCTTCTTCCAAGAGTCCTGGAAACCCGTGATTCTGAAGGGAAAAATGACATTGAAATTTTTGAATATATGTTTTTTTGTTAACAATTTTATATCTGAGTCACTGTCATCACAGATTTACACATAGATCACACTGCTTTCTAAACACAAAACGTAGAGCAAAATAATTATTTTGCACCTTCTCCTGTTTGCCCATGCCTGAGGCACTGCCGTCCAGAGGGGGCTTGAATCCTAAATAAAATAACTCACTAGCTCAAATCCCTGAAGATCTCCCTTACTACTCACCTGTGTTGTATCTGCTCCTGGTCATAGGCAGGGTCTTTGACTGGCTGAACCTTCTCCTGTTTGCCCACACCAGAGGCGCTGCCGTCCGGAGGGGGTTTGAACTCCTGATGGAACTCCTCCTCTGCTTGGGACGCATCTGATAAGATAATGGAGGTCATTATACTAGAGAATGTAACCTACGAGGGGCGTTCAATAAGTTCATAGCCCAACCTTGAAGGAGTCAAGGTGCAACATCAATTATACGGGTGTTCTTCATCCATATTATACTGATCTACAGCCAAGCACTTTTTGGCATTCTTCCAGACTGCCTCAAGGACCTCCTTGAAAATGTCTCCCAAAGACCTCTCAAAACCTACATATTGGCAGCTTTTGTCTCATTATTCTCCTGAAAATCGCAATTTGGGAGTGTTCCTTCATATGTGAGAAGAAAAGATATAACGCTGCAAGTACGTTATAGGAATAAGAAGGAAGCATCAACAAACATTCAGAGCATCAAATTCACACAAAAATATCACAATCTAAATTTGAAAAGAACCATAAATGGATATATGACATATGTGATGCTGTTTAAAAATAATTGTCTGTTCACGGTGGAATCTACACACACAAAGTCAAAATGCATGCACTCACATGATCGTCCCACTGCCCTGCGCATGGCCAGCTCATCGGGGACGTCCAGTTGGACGATGACGTCGATGCCGCTGACGGGGGGAGGGGGGTCCTTGGGGGGGTTGGGGTCCAGGGCCAGACGGCTCTGCCTCAGCCTGTTCTTGGAGGGCTTGGCGTTGGCATCGTACCCGCTCAGAGCCTTCTCCAGAAGCTTGGCCTGGCCCACCGTTGTGGGGAACCCGTCCATGATCCACCCATGCTCCTCACGCACACGCCTGAAGAGAAGAGAACAAAAATATATCAAGTATTAAGCTTTATTTGCAATTTTGTTAGTGCTCTGTGGTGGGAAACCCGTCCATAATGATGGCATAAAAAACAAAAATAGAAAATTGTTTCTCAGGGCTACTTGCCTGCATTGAACTCTTAAAATTTAGCCCACTGCCGGCATTTAAATGGCTTTCCAATGTTTTTTTTTGTTGTTGTTGAGCTTGTTGCATTGAGCCGATACGCACATTTATAAGCATTTATCATTGCAGTTGTAATTGCCTTGATAGTTAAAATGATTCAACACTTACAATATTGCAAAAGTTTTCACGAGCTGGAGATTGCTGGCTTTCTTACTTGACAGCCTCACCATGATGTCATTAAGCTTGAGAGGCTGGCCCTTGCATAGCAGTTTGATGCTGTTAACACCCCCCCCCCATGGCCCCATGAGATTGTGCCTTCCTTACCTGACAGCCTCCACCATGATGTCAATGAGCAGATCATCCTTGAGAGGCTGGCCCTTGCGCAGCAGCTTGACGGCTTTCTGACCCAGCTTGGCTCGCCCACTCAGCTACGACAACAGAATCAAGCAAGAAAAATAGGCATGTTAGGACTTGGACGAGGTAAACCTATCTGTAATTATGGTAAGCCGTAATGATAATGCAGTAGAGTTCACTAATTTGACAATCAAATTTGTTATATTAGACATAATAATAATCCAGGTGTAAGCATTGTTTGTCTCGTAAAGCATGCAGTCAGAAATTGCAAGTGCCAGGGTGCATCTGCCATCATTTGAACAACATGCAAATACAACACTTGAGCTGCCCAGTAGAATTTCTATGGACATGTATATCTAGAGACAATGATAAGAATACTTTATGGGAAACTTTACAATGATGACTATTATGCACTGATATTTGATTTCCTATCATATAATATATTGCTCAGGAATGCCTATGACCTGCAAGTCAGGAGCCTAAAAATGGAGAATTGATATACCTCGTTTGTGTGCAAAGTTGTACAAATTAACCTGAATTTGTAGGTGCCCAGTGCTCGAAATTCGGACTTTTCTTCACCCTCAAATCGTTTTTAAAGCAAGATAATCATACCTCTGGCTTCTGCTTCTTTTTCTTCTTTGTCTTGGAGTCTCCTGCTGTATCAGTCTCCTTGCTCTCCTCTCCTTCCTCCTTGCCTGCCTCTCCCTTCTCCTCATCACCTACACATTCAAAATGAATAATGATAATAAACGCAATTTATATAGCGCCTAATATGATTGAACTGAGCATGGTGGCTTAACGGTTAAAGTGTCTGCCTTATGCACGGGAGGTCCCTGGCTCAAATCCAGACCGGTTAACACCAAAGACTTTAAAAATGGTACCTTCTGCCTTCTAGCCAGAATGGAGATGGAAAGTTAGTAACCTGAGTTACCAGAGAACCAGCTCCTTCTGTAGCTTTCGCTACATTTAGTAGATGTGTGGCCTAGGGCTAGTGAATCAGAGATAGGAGCCACCTTATGTGCCAAAATTGGCTCGGGAAGGACTTTACTTTTTTTTTTAAACGATTGATAATCATCTCTAAGTATTTCATTTTTATTATTACTCCTGATCATAGGATACAATGCAAACCAGGACACATTGCGTGCAACATTTCCACTCCCTGGGGAGTATTCCTTTCAAGCGGCTCAGGAGCATTGAGAAGATCCTTCACTTATAGGCTTTCACCTCCTTCAGAGTTCCATTTACACTTAGGTAGAGAGCAGCAATTATGGGTAAATTGTCTTGCTCAAGGACAAAATTCAGATTTCAATCATTCACCAATTTCTTCTTAAGATTCTAGATTTTGATGTGAGAATTTCACAAAAAAGAATAATGTTTTTAATAATCCTTGGGTTAGTGCCCGGTTTACATGAATTCTGACTATTCAAGCAATGAAAACTTCCCCCATTCAAGGGTCTTTGTAGTTTCATGGTTGAACACCAGTCTAGCAATCTGGAGGTCTCTGGTTCAAATCCCGTTGGAATCCCAATTTCATTGCCCTTTTAATATCTAAATGAATACATGTAAAAAATGCTATCTCACCCTTTTCTTTGCCTTCCTCTACAGCAGTCGTTGAGGGCTCCCTTGATGCCTCTGAAAGAATACAATAAAAAAAATGATGACGAGTTGAACATTAATTCTTCAGCCTTAACATTATGGTAGGCTACTCGTATATATAGCCTTGGATAACAAAACAATTCACATACTTCTAAGGCGTTTAGGAAAAAAACCCCATAATTTTCATTGTAGAAAGTAGCCATGATATGGTATTATGAACAAGCTAATTCATTCATTTTATATAGCAACTAGTAACAGTAATGGCATTCCATAATTTTAAGCCCAACTTGTGAGTTTGATTTAAACTTTCTGAAACACTTCCAATATTGATAATAATAATAACAACAATAATAATTATACTAATAATACTAATAATAATACCAATGATGATAATTATACTTAAAATGAATAAAATGCTCTCTTTAGGTCCTTTGGTGATGATGGCAACAGTATAAATTTTGACTCCTTGTTGCTATACTCACCTTCTGAGCTGGTGGCAGGGGTGAGGGCTGTTGAAATGTTAGTGGCGGACTGAGTTTCTGTCTGCTGGTCATCACCCACCGCTGGGACATCCTACAAAAGAAGAAAGGTTAAATGTCAAGTTATTTGTAATAGTATTTAAAGCAAGTAATCTAAAGACAGCATTGATATCCTAAAAATATATAAACAATATGATTTTTTTTTACAGTATTATAAAAATCGATTCCATTACAAGTCCATCCCATCAACAAGTTTTGAAAAATGTGTTTCCAGAAATAAATGCATAATTTGAAAATGCATCACCATTCTAAAGCATGCATTTTTTGGTCTGCGTGTACGAAAACTACCTTTGTCTAGAGCAAACGAATCATCAAGAACTGTATTGTCTCCAAACATACACGTGGCGCCCTCACAAATGTTTGGTGTGTATGGTACCATACAAAAATACTATTTCTGTAAGTGGTGGTAGTCAATATTGTTTATTAATTACACAACCCTTTGTAAACAACACTAGTAGTATTATCATCATTATTATTGTTAAATGCTTACCTCAGTAATTGCACTGTATGTGCATGAATTACACAACCCTTTTGCAAACATCACTTGTAATATTATTATTACAGTCAAACCTGTCTTAGTGGCCACTTTTCTATAGCAGCCAACCTGCCTGTAGTGGTCACTCGAAGTGATCCCTTGCAGAGAAAAACAGAGTAATTGAATCTGTCTATAGAGGCCACCTGTCTACAGTGGCCACATTTCTTGTCTCCCTTGGGTGGCCACTATAGACAGGTTTGACTGTAAAAGTGTTATTGTAGGTAGCTTACTCCACTAGTCTCGGGTAACTCCATGATTTCTCCTCCCTTGTACGCATCCACAGCCTCCTGGACTAGAGCATCTATGTTCAGCACCTGCATGCCATGTTCTGAGAGAAAATACAAACACATGCATTCATTTCATACATGATTTTAAACATGATAGAATTCTCCCTCCTCACCTTTCAAAAAGAAAAAAAAAATACACATCCTCTCTTTAAGTTCTCTTAGATAAATCCTTTCCAAATTAATTTGTCATATAGATGAACATAAATATTTTACAAACAAGCAGATGTACAAAATAGCATATGATACATATGAAATCAAGATACAAGAATATTTAATTGCGATCTAAAAGACCTGCAGAAAGAAAGTTTTAATTAGTTCCTGGTCCCTCACTCAACACAATGCAATCTGATCTGACAAATGATTTAGAAAATACACTTAACAACCTGATTTAAATACGCACCTCTTGCAATAGTTCAGATAAACACTTGTTAATCGGACCAGAGTTGGATCATGCAATGCACGTTGGGCTTTATAGAACTATAGCTATGAAAGAACAGCTATTAGCGGTTCCATAAAATCACCAAAAAATTTGTCAATTGTTTCCAATCATTAACTACTTAGGCAATTACGGCTCCGATGCTTCATTCTGATTGGCTGTTGTTGACCTACTACTTGCTACAATAAATGGACAGTTACGAAGAGTCTTATGAAACAGCTAGGGCCCAGATGTAGCTGCAATAGTTACCATTGGCCATGGCTTCTGCCATTGATGTCTTGCCACAGAATGCCTTGCCCAGGAAGCAGGCTTTGACTGGGAAGGGAGGCATGTCAGGTGGGGCTGGTGGCGGCTGATCAATGATAAATAAACACATACATGAAAAATTAGTACTCTACTTATCAATAATAATCCATTCGAACAAAGCACAATCTCACAATTAAGTCTCAGTGTGCATATAGCACCTAGTGCAGAACAGCCTCATAGTGCTTATATCATTACCCTGGTCATACGGGACAGTTCAGACCAGCACAATAATTTGTTCAAATCTTGTTTTGGATTAACCCATTACCCACTAGCACTTGCCCTGTTGGCCCAAGGCAAGTAAAAATGTATGTCGGGCAAGAATTATTTCATAAATGGCCTTGTCTAGTTTCCCGATCAGGCAAATAAATGTTAATAATAATAATAATAAACGACTTTTATATAGCGCATAACACATAAGCACAATTGCATGTCCCTATGCGCTTGTTTGGTCAACTATTAGAGAATACTGTAATTCATTAGCTTTAAATCTTATCTAGAAGTAAGCAGGTAAGTAAAATATCAAAAGTCATGATTTTACTTGCCAAAACTGGCCAGTTAGGAAACAAGTTACATCAGGAGCCTAAAAATCAGCCTAATCTTATCATATTTATGAACTAGAGTGGATCTTCGATTGCATGCAATACAAAATTATGTCTCCACTATCACTCCTTAGGTTTTAAGAGACAGCTATCCAATTTGGGTCTTAAACAAAAATGGGCTCAAATGGGCCCCCTAATTGCTGCCAAGCTCAACTGTGTACTAGCTCTTGAGAACAATGAAGATGGAGAGGTGTGGCCTTCAAGGTTTCTTCAAGATATGTGGAGCTGGTGCACACAATGTGTGCTGGTTTGCATTGTATCCAATGACTGGGGTAATAATATATTGTAAAGCGCTTAGAGATGATTATCAATAATATTAGGTGCTATATAAATCAAGAAAATTATAATTATCATATGTTCAGTGAATGAGGAGAAGCTTTGACGTTGCTTACCGACGGAGGACACACAATGTTGAAGAGTCTGGCCAGAATGTGTCCAAGGACGGCGTTGTTCTGGGGGAGACCCTTGATCTCACTATCCTCAGGGGGCTGCCACTCACCAACCATGTTCTGCAAAACAAATAAGGGCATAAATAATGAATATAAGGATTCAAATCAGACATAAAAGTCAAGGATTCCATTGTCAGGGGAACACTTCCAAGCATGTTCTTCAAATAAATAGGGACATCAATCAATATAATTGCAAGGTTTTAATTGTGGCATGATCAAGTACCTCCGTACAATTCCTGTCTACCATGGGAGGACACACAAAGTTAAAAGAATCTAGCTAGGATAAATCCTAGGACTGTGTTGTTGGGTGGATCACCCTTGTTCTCACTAACTTCAGGAATTCTCAGGAATCTGACAGTAATCCCTTTCATCTTTGCTCTTTAAACAAACAAAAAAGTGGGCCTCATTTCTTAGTCATGAATATTACCTTGTACTCTAAGAAGTCTCCCTCATCGAGTAGCTTCTGGCGTTCCTCCTCCATCAGTTGCTCTTCAGACGGGATCTCAGGCTCTATGAACTCTTCATCCTGGGGGATACACAATGGGAGGACATCAACTTATTTCGAGTTCAGGTTTTGAACGAAAATTTATCAAATGCAATTGAGCAATAAAGCACAAAATAACATTTATATTGATAAGCTCTAAAGGGCAAATCAATTAGAGCAGCTCAAACAAAATAAATCGTTGGTAACAAACATACAACTTTTATAGAAAGGAGGTTGGTGTCTTTTGAAGGATTTAAGACCAATATTTGTTGTTAACAACAACAACATGGACAGGGAGAGAAATGCAAACTACTGTTATGTCTTGGCTTCAGGTACATTCATTTGCACAGTGTAGTGTGCATTTTGTGTCATGCCGATATATTACTGCTGCAATGTCAACTAATCACTATTATGTAAACCGATCATCACATCAACAAATTACATTACTTATAATTACTTATATGATATATTGGTAAATCTAAAAAGGGGCATGCCGTATACATGTAGCTTGTTTATCAATAAAGACTTTGGTAGACATTCTTTATATGTCACACAATATTACATCATTAATTAATCGCCATTTACATTACCTCAACAACCTCAAAGAGAGGTTGGCCCGTAGTGAATAACAGCGTCCATTCTCTCATCAACTTTGGAGGCATTAATCTATTGAAAAGGTAAAACAAGAAATAAAAACAGAATTGTAAATTGATGAAGGCTGTGTTAATTCTCAGGCAAATCATTAATTCTTGTTATTTCAGGTCTTCCACAATAACAAAACATGACCAGGGGTAACTCTGTTAAGAAACCCTTGCTAAGCGCTTTATAAAGGCAAGCTATTCTAGTTTCAACTGTTGATCACAATACAAATCTTTACCTCAGAAATTTTTGGCTGCCATCTACTGCCTTCGACAACCATGTGACCTGACTTGACCATTTGTGACGTAACAATTGATTATGGGGTCATAAACATTCCAAAGCTTGTATCGCCTACTGTCTCGTTTCAATGAAGGTTGATTTCGGAGGTAAATATTTGTGTTGTAATCAAAAGTTGAAACTAGAATGCATGTTAACTACCAATACAGATGAACTTACAGAGTAATATTTATTAAACTGTTCCCTTCAAG
Source organism: Dendraster excentricus (assembly GCA_031471515.1). NCBI lineage: Eukaryota > Metazoa > Echinodermata > Echinoidea > Clypeasteroida > Dendrasteridae > Dendraster > Dendraster excentricus. The sequence goes on along the minus strand of JAUELG010179614.1, from coordinate 6,421 downwards.
ATGATAAAATATCCATAGACTAATTTGTACATAGTCCACTCGGTTCCTGTAGGCAAGCTAGGGGTTAACAAAGCACCATGTATGCATTCACCTGTTTGTGAGTTCCCTGTACTTGCCGACCTTGCAGGAGAAGTCTACAATGTCCAGGAGGATGCCCTTGCACTCATCATAGTGCTTCTGGTACTTGGCATCGGCCCTCTCCTGGGCTATCCGGTCATGCAGCTCCTTGTCACGCTGCGTCTGCTCGATGTACTCCAGCTTGGCTTGACGAGCCATCTCCTACAAAAAGACAATTTTATAAGTTAAAACAAAGCTAGGTCATCGTATGGGCCCCGGACAGTACGTGAATGCTACTCTTAAATATCACAAAATATCACAATTTCACAAAATTGTAAAAAATCTGCCGCAAATCGTATGGCGTCCGGATCATTTGTGACCATAGCATAATCAGGGAAAAAAAAAAATTATTTTGGGGGTTCCCTATGTGATTTAATGGAAGTTTTTGGGGGTACTTTTATCATTTCAGGGACTTCAAATTTCCAAGGCTCTTATTTTGCGAATTTCAAAGGCAACTAGATAGCTCTAATGGTGTAAGTGATCATTGGCTTTTGAGCCGAAGCTACAAGAGAAGCGTGAAAGCTGCAAGTACTTTTTGGTAGAAATGGGCGTAAAATGATAAAATGGATAATTTTTGCAGATCGACTCACAGCTTCTCTGTCCATGGCCTCCTGGAAGTCCTTCTGTCTGCGCTCCTCGTACTGCTGCTGGCGGAAGATACGGTTCTGCTGGATGACGGCCTTCTCATGTCTGAGCTGCAGCAGCTGGGTGGCGATGCGACGCTCCTGCTGAGACTGACGCATCAGTCGGGTTACCAGGAACTCCTCACGGCGCATCTCCTAATAAATAGAAGAGGATGGTGAAAGAGAAATACAACTTGATGCAATTTTACTTTTAAACTACTGCTGCTGGAGAAAATACGGCCAAGACTGATGCATAAAACAACTGGGTTACAAAGAACTCCTCCGGATGCATCTCCTCTCTTGAATGAAATTTAGAGCAACTCACAAGTCAGCTACAGTATACAAATGTAATGATTGAGCTGTACAGATTGTTGTACAAGATTGATGGACAGACGGGGGGTGGGGGAAGGGGCACTCAAATGATTGTTGACAGTGGGGGGGAGGGGGGGGACTCAAATGATTTTGTGACAGGATTGTGCATCTCGGAAACTAAAATGGGGGTCTTAAAAGCAGCAATTGGGTGTGAAAATTGAGGGGGGGGGGTCATTTAAGCAGCTTTAAGAGTGCCCCCCCTCCCTCTCCCAGGGTACAGATAAAGTAGAGGGAATGTGTTTACCTCGTTGGTCTGATGGGCCTTGAGCTGGTCCACCAGCACCTTGCGTCTCCTCTTCTCCCTCTCCTGCCGGGCCACTGCGTCCTCCTCCAGCCGTTTGCGAATCTTGCCGATGTAGTCATCGTTGGATGCAGGCTGCATGGTCAATAGATACAAACAAACAAAATAAAAAGGAATAAATACAAGACAAGAACAAGTTCAAGCAAGCAATCCAACCTCGAACACACGAACAAGACGATCTTCCACATCAACAAGATCTGCACAACTACCCTGCTAGGTTGGCCCCTAGTCTGGGGTGTTGGGCAAGTTCTAACAGAAGAAGAAATATATAACAGATTACATTTGTATCTCACTTACAGTTTGTTTCAAATTGTTGCTC
>JAUELG010178511.1:2629-16181 GCA_031471515.1 Dendraster excentricus | reverse complement strand
AAACTGAAGGAAAAGCTTGCCCAGGTGTGTGTGGATGTCCACGGGGATATCACCAAGGAGTCGTTGCGCTACTATGCCGAGATGAGACGCCACTACTACACCACACCCAGCAGCTACCTGGATCTCATCCGCCTCTATTCAAACATGCTGGGCCAACAGAAGGACCATTTCATGAACAACAAGTGAGTCGACCACCATGGAATATCTTTGGCTAGAGTAGTAAGATTGGTGAAGAATTAATAAAATATAATTTTGTTTGCCATCTATTGCTTAGGAACACATTGATCTCTTTGCTGACATGCAATTTTGCAAATATTGTACACTATAGATAAGTAATCTGAAATGTGCACTTCACAAATCAGTTTTGATAAATTGAAGCAACAACAACAAAAAAAGAAGTATAAGATCCCTTTTAATGCACCCACATTTTGTAAATCATTTCCATTTGAGAATAAAATTTGCTTGGTCAAGAATTACTGAAATATCAAGGAAATGTAGACAAATAACATGCATATGATTTCCTTCACCTCTATTTTGAAATTGATTGTAAACGTGAACTGTTAATGTCCTTTTTTCATTCTTTTTGTTCAGGAATCGTCTGGGAGTGGGCTTGTCCAAGCTCGGAGAAGCCAACTCTCTTGTTGATGCCATGCAGGATGAACTGGTCGCCCTTGGTCCAAAGATAGAAGAAAAAGCAAAGGTATATTCAGACTGGAAAAGAAAACATTTGTATTATCGGCTACTTTTTTAGCTTAATCCAACCTTAGCCTTTGTAAAATAATGATGAGGTATTTATTGAGAATCTTGCATGAATTTCCAGTGCCTTTTTGAAACCATTTTCATGACTTGCACCAAGGTTAAATTGAACAAATGGGTATCAAACACTTTATGTATCAACTTTATGAAAGTATGCTGCTAAATGTTTAATTTATAATATTTGAATTTGCTTTGTAAATGTAGCGTGTCTATGATCTTTTACCTCATATTGTATGTGTAATTGTGCATTGTCTAATGGTGTGCCTTGTTTCATGACACTTGAGTTGTTGCTTGTGAAACTGTCATATTCTTTGTGTAATTGTGTTTCTTCATTGTTTCAGGACACGGAGTTGTTACTGGAGCAGCTGTCCAAGGACCAGGATGCAGTGGGGCAGGTCAGAGCCATCGTTGAGCATGAGGAATCCATCATGAAGAGAGAGGCACAGATAGTCCAAGATTATGCTGATGTAAGTAAATCAGCATGGCTTATTATAACCCTTTTAACAAGTCTACCCGATTAAAGTGACCAAAAGTGGTTAGAGTGACCTGAAGTCGGTCACAAAGCCTTACAATGAGCTATAGTTTCATTTGAATCTAGAAAGGTACGAAATTGCTTTATTAATCTGGATCATTTGCTATACATCTAGCCTATAAAATAATCCAAAAGGTTTCGTAAATGCCACTTCCTTTGATTTTAATCGTTCCAGTGGTTTACCTAACAGCAAGTGTGAGGTGACATTTGTTTCAGTAATCCCAGATATGCAGGAGGCTAACAATGCATTGGATTCGCAAGAAAGCTCTGATATCTCATAGATCAGCATATGGACGAAACATTCAGACCTGTAGTCAACACGGTTTTAATAGATTCTATGATCATTGATAATGATGTTATCTTTTCCCTTGTTTCTACCCTACAGCAAGCCCAGAGTGACCTTCAGTCAGTCATCCCAGCCCTGCAGGAGGCTATCGATGCCCTGGACTCTCTTGACAAGTCAGATATCTCTGAGATCAGGGTGTACTCCAAGCCCCCAGACCTAGTCAACCAGGTGTTTGCAGCAGTCTGTGTGTTGTTTAGGCAGAAGCCTGACTGGAGCACAGCCAAGCACCTATTGGCCGATCAGGGATTCCTCAAGAAACTGGTGAACTTTGACAAGAACAATGTCTCAGATAAGGTGAGATTATATGTCAAGTTATTAAATTTCTCGGATTATGAAGTTTCAAAAAGGTTGAAATATTCAATATAATTGTAAAGTTAGAGCAAAAATTTACCAGATTAATGGTAAGACATCAAGTGCTATATGCAATGAATGCTCAATGATAAGTTACTATAATTGACTACACTAGAATTAATAATTAATAGATTTAACAGTTTTTTTATTATTCAGACCTACATTGTAGTAAGGTACTTGGCAGATGAAAAGGCCTGCAAATGTTGATATAGAAAGCTCTCTATCACACTGATCAAATAAAGTAGTGTAAATACAAAGTGTTATAACTCTCTTACTAACAAATTCATCTTTAACTTCTTCTTTGTTTGTGAACAGGTTGTCCGCCAGGTGAAGAAGTACACCTCTCTTCCGGACTTCATCCCAGAGAAAGTTGGGCAGGTTTCGTCTGCCTGCAAGTCCATCTGTCAGTGGGTGCTGGCCCTGGAGCACTATGTGGAGGTTACACGGGTAAGACAGACTCATGCTCCTGTTTATTCATGTTCATATCAACTTCTAATAATAAGATTGTAAGTTGCATACAAATTAAGATATAACACATCAACTGCAAAATTACAACAAGATGATGCTAGTTGAATATGAGGACTGATTATTAGTTTGTTATAAATGTATTGTATTAGAAAGCGTATTGTAAACTTATATTTTTAAAAGAAATAGTATATGATCTGTGCCTACTTGTATTTGTGATTTGTTTTGATGATTTTCCGATCTCTTCAGATCTCACATAGACTTGCGAAGGGAAAAGGGGGTGGGGGATATGGTAAACATATTTAAAAATCAAACATATTTTTAACTTTTTGAAATTACAATGCCTGATATTTTTGCACTTTGTTTTTGGTTGTAGAAAGTGAAGCTCAAACAGAAGATAGTTGAAGAGGCCAAGGATTTTATACAGACTTGTCAGAGGGAAAAAGGGGTGGGGGTAGGGAGTAAACATATCAAACATATTTTTCAACTGTTTGAAATGCGCTTTGTTTTTGGTTGTAGATGGTGAAGCCCAAACAGAAGAGAGTGGAGGAGGCCAAAGATGCTCTAAGCCTTGCTCAGGAAGGGCTCAGAGAGAAGCAAGATAGTCTGTCCAAGGTAATGTGTGTTCTGTTTTTGAATTAACGGTTCTATATTAACAAATGCATTTGAAAATATATATGACCATTATACAACTTTTTTGTGTGAATGATGCGTTTATATAGATTTAACTCAAGAACAGAGATGGAAAAGAAGACCTGTATGAAACCAAACCATTTATCATTCGTAGGATGCAGATTGAAAAAGTTAAAAAGTTGTGTACTAAAAAGAAATATAAACTTTTCAATCGATTCCAGATTTAAGAGCACCTAAGTCAAAGTGTGTCGTGACATCCAAACATAAGCAAGAATCTCTATTGGAGTGAAAAGTCCACATTACTCTCGGGCTTCAGAGATCTTCTGTCCTTATTGGCGCCTTGACTGATGAGAAGATCTGTTGGGCAGAGTCCATGGATTTGTTTGAGAGAAAGCTACAGGATGTAGCTTTGTAGGAAATATACCTTGTAGCAAACCCAGTCTTCATATTCTTATTGCCTCAGGATATCCATCTTAACCATAACCACAAACACATTCTAATTTCAGATTCAAGAGCACTTGAGGGTGTTGCAGCAGCAGTATGATGACAGTGTGCACCAGAGAGAATCGCTGCGGGAACGGAAGGTCCTGACCACTCTCAGACTCCAGAGGGCCTCGGTTCTTATCGCCGCCCTGGCCGATGAGAAGGTTCGGTGGGCGGAGTCCATGGATGTGCTAGAGGGAAAGCTTCAGGGGGTCGTAGGTGACACCCTGGTGGCTGCATCTAGTATTGCCTACCTGGGGGTGTTCACCGCATCCTATCGTAGGGGCATGGTCAACAAGTGGGTGGAATCCTGCCAGAACAGGGAGATCCCCCTCTCGCACGACTTCAACCTCATCAACTCAATGGCAGAGCCAAATACCGTAAGTCTCCATACTCTCTGTTCAAAATTACCCATGCCTAGTTCTGTGCTTAATTAATGCCCCAACCAAGTACTGAAGCTGAAATGATTTGAATCCCAGTTTCAATCACATTGATCTTTTTAACAATTGGGCATGACCTAACAAGGGGAGTATTCCTACCCTAGTTCAAATCTATACTTCAATTCCAGATCTTTGCCTATCCCATACTCTAAGCCATACCCCAACCCTAATTTTAGCTTGAACCCCAACCCTACCTTAACATGAGCCGTAACAAAATGTTTAAAAAACAGGATTCTAACCAGAGAATCACTTTGGTGATCCCTCGCATATATCCCCAAGTTGATTTCTTTCCTTTGAGTTTACGTAAGGTTTATAATAGCTTCTGACCACATGGGCAATACAAACTAAGGGGTTTCAGAACTAGAGTTTTATATTGCTAAGTCGGTAAGAGTGCCGGATTAGCAATCCAGAGGTCTTGGGTTCAAATCCCATTGGAATCCCCTTTTCTTTGCTATTTCTCAATCTCATTATATATTTCTGGTCAGTTTCTCTACATTTTGAATAACAAGATGTTATAGTGAATTAGGCTGGTGAGTAGCAATACTGATGAGCAAAATCTTGTAAATACAATATAAACTTTCAATTTGCTTTGTGATGATGCAGGTACGGAAGTGGCACAATGAGGGTCTCCCACAAGACAGCCACTCAACAGAGAACGCCATCTTTGTGAAGAGGGGTCATCGCTGGCCTCTCATGATTGACCCTCAGGGGCAAGCCGGCAAGTAAGTCCAGATCCTTTCATTTGATTTGCGTTCATTAACTTGAAAATTATGTTATTTGTTAGAAAATGTGTGACTCAGAGCTGCTTGTGACCGATAGCTGTAAAGTAATAAGTCTTTGGTTGTTTTATTTGGTTGTTATTCACTGGCCTATTATTATGTTGTCCCTTAGGCAAGCGGGCAAATTAGTCCAGATGCTGATTTAGTATTTTATACTGTAATTGCATATGGCGGTTATTTATGTTATCTATATAAATAAATCTAAATAATTTTTACTTACAGCAGTCAACTATATTGAAATTTATCAGAACAATTATCACGAGACTTTTGAAATCTGACCTTTGACCTTATGCCTCTTGATGGATGGGTGGTTCCAGATTTGTGCTTTTTCTGTAGATTTTGAAAATAATAAAAAATTAATTACAAGACCTTTTATTTGAGACCTTTGACCTTTGTATGTTTTGCCTGTAGGTGGATCCGTGAGATGGAAGGTTCAAGGCTGCTGCAGGTGCAGGCAAGTGATCCCAACTTCATCCGTGACATGGAGAGAGCCATACGCATTGGCGAACCAGTCCTCTTGGAGGTGAGGTTGCTTCTTATTTTATAGGCTTTTCAAAGGTTCACTTATGATTTATTTCTTGATATATACATGTAGGCATTTGACTGTAGTTGTAAAAAGTCATTATATACTTTTTATAATTCTATACATATTTTGTTCTTCATTGTTGTGATTGTCAAACTTTTCCCAGATTGTGTTGCATCATAATTTGATCTGGTATGTTAGTTGCCACCAATTATTGCCCGGTGGCAATGAAACTGATCGTGTCATATAAAAGTTCATGCCTTTTCTGTAGAGATGAATTATTAGATAAACTCCACATTTACCAGGCCTGAGTATTATTATGCCTATTATGATAATTTTAGACTATCATGTATATCAATCTTTGTATCTATGTGTCATATATTCATTATATATCTTTGAATAATATATTGTCCCTAGAATGTGACTGAAATACTGGACCCCGCCCTGCAACCCATCTTGCTGAAGGAGTTTGTGAGGCGAGGGGCGCAGGATGTCATCAAGATAGGGGACACAGAGATCGAGTACAACCACAACTTCAGGTTATACATGACGACCAGCATGGCCAACCCACACTTCCTGCCTGCAGTGTGCATCAAAGTGACTCTCATCAACTTCACCGTCACCTTTGAGGGGCTTCAGGACCAGCTCCTGTCTACTGTGGTTCAACAGGTAAGACTCCATTAACCCATTGTAGATGATTGGATTTTGGTTTGCCATACTTTCTCTTGCATTTTATTTGCGCTTTCACAGTTCTGTTCTATCATATTGTTTGGCATGAAAATTAATGAGTATACAGAGAGAAGAAAGCATGTTTTGTTGAACTAATTCCAGCCGTGATTCATTAGATGAATTCATATGATATCTTTTGATCTTTACGACAGGAACAACCGGTCCTTGAGAAGCAGCGAGGTGAGCTTCTGGAGAGCATAGCCAGAGATCTGACATCACTCAGGGACCTGGAGGATAAATCACTGGGACTCCTCCAGAAATCAGAAGGTAAAATACTGGTGGTCTTTCAAGTGAATCAAGGAATAGGTCAACTTTGACAGTTATGATTATTTGTATCATTCAGAAATACTATTCTATAATATAATTGATTTAATTCAAACCGAAGCCCAAATTAAGTTGAATAAAAGAAGAATAAACAATACTTAATATGTTCTACTTAAAAGTTGTCTTATTTTGGTATTATATTGTATGATCGTGTTGAGGAGTAGACTTACTTCATCTGGTTTATATTGCAATGTTAATATTTATTCAGGCCACATTCTGGATGACCAGGATCTCGTGGACACCCTTGAGAAGAGTAAGACGATGTCAGAGGAGATCGGCAAGAGAGTCAACGAGTCGGAGGTCACACAGAAGAAAATTGACCAAGCTCGCAAGAAATACCTTCCCGTAAGTCTCAAGAATTTATAATGAAAAACAAACATTGTTGAAAACTACAAACCCACTTAAAAAGTAAATATTCAGATTCATTGTGGGCCTGAGCTTTTGATCCTCGGAGAAAAAGAGAGAAAGAATGAGTGGAAGTGGAATGGGCAGAATTCTTAAAAGTAACGATAATCTTTTCTAGGCTCTTGTCAAGTGCATTTATGACTCCACCAATGAATGCATATCAATGTCAGTTAAAGTGAATCGGAATAATTTGTTTTCCCCTTCAATCTATTCAGGTTGCAATCAGACATGCCTTGCTCTTCCATGTGCTATCAGACCTCTCTGAGATGGATATGATTTGTTAGTTGTTCCTGCCGTGTTAACAAATGCTCTTGACATCTGCATTTAGGACACTAATGAATGCATATAGATATCACTTGAAGTGAATCAGAATAATTTGTTTTCCCCTTCATTACATTCAGGTTGCAACCAGAGGTGCCGTGCTCTACTTCGTTCTAGCTGACCTGTCTGAGATAGATGTGATGTACCAGTTCTCCCTGCCGTGGTTCCAGATGCTCTTTGGCAAGTGCATCCGGGATTCCTCCCGGGAGGGCATATCCACCTCAAACAGTTCCCAGCGTCCCGGGTCAGGGGGCTCGAGTGGCCGCCCCCTTAGTGGGAGGCTACGCCCCTCCAGCGCAAGGAACAGTCCTGACTTGAGTGCCAGTGGCAAGAACTCACCGGTGCTATCGAGGGCTGGATCCAGGCCGGCTCTTCAAGGCAGGGACCTGGTGAAGCACCTGCAGAACATGGTCCGGAACCTGACGGAGACCATCTACAAGTGAGACATTCCATTGCAACCTAGAAGAATATAGTCATACATTCATTAACCTGTGTATAATTCTGTGTTGAGCATAATCAGTTGTCATTCATTTGCCTAAAGAAGAATGTGCTACTTTGGATAGCTTGCAGCTTTCTCGTTTTATATTTCATACATATATAATAAAAATGTCCATATGAATAAACTTGTTGGGTAATATATATCCAGTGGTAGTGATTCTTCTTTTCTGTGAAGAGCCTGTCAGAAATCTCGGAGAGATCAAACTTAAGTAAGTATTTGTGTCCAAGATTTGGTCTGGTCTTGAGCTCTATTTTAACATTGCATTTCAATGTTGTTGTTTTTTGTCCCAGGGTGGTGTCAGTGGCTCTATTCAACCACCACCAGCTGGTGTTCTCCTTCATGCTGTGCAGCAGCATCATGCTGTCCAACGGACGTATCCAGAGCAGTGACCATGACGAGGTTGGGGGCAGCATGGGGAGGATCGTCAACACAGAGTGGCAAATCTTCCTCCAGGGACAGGTAAGCATTATCATGACCTGGATATAAAGAACATTTGTAAAATTAAAATTGAAAAAAATTTCCATTCCATGAAAAGTAGTTTGCATGTAAATGAACCTGTTCTTAAGGACCAACTGATAAACACCTCCCTTTCTGTCTCCCTCAGTTGGTCATTATAGACAGGTTTTACTGTAGTGCTATGAGCACCTGTTGCTAACGGTACAATACAGATATGATTTTAAATTGACTATATTCAATATTATTTCATAGTATTCATTCAATGAAGTTTCAAGCTTCAGTATACCAAATGTGAGATATGATATTTTCTTCAATTCACATTTGTCCTGTCGCTTTCCCATCGTGTTCCTTCTGCCAGATCCTTGCAGAGACAGCAGACCCCCTAGTGCTTGAGAAGCACGACGGTCTAACTCCAATCCAGCGGCTGGAGCTAGAGGCCCGTGGGGGCAGCGCCCGGGGGTCACGCCCCGGCTCCTCGTCCTCCATCGGAAGTCGCACAGCGGTTGGAGGTCCAGGGAGGATCACATCTAGACCCCCAAAGTGGATCCCTGAGAAGATCTGGAAGCAGTGCCAGTACCTGTCTGCGACGCTGGAATCATTCCAGGGACTGTGCATGTACATCCTGAACTGTCAGGAGCAGTGGCAGACCTTTGCCAGGTCCATGGAGCCATACTCTCTGGCCAAGGAGCCGTTTACAAAGCAGACAGATGGTAAAGGTGAGAGCATCTTTGGATGATAATATTATACAGTGTAACCTCTTTATAACAAGGTCATTGGGACCATGAAAATTACCTTGTTATATCAGTTTTCCTGTTATATCAGGGTAATAAACATAGCAATATAAAGAGCTGTGACTAGCAAAATTACCTCATTTTGTTATATCCGACCTCATTGTAGCAAGGTTCTATTGTATATATTCATTTTTTATGAAGTATTGAAGTACAGACACAATCTCTTGCCCTCTAAGATGTAAGAGTATTTCAATCTGTTTAAGTTCATTTTATCTAACTTGCATCAATGCAATTACTTTCTGTAGATTCTTCATCTAGCTTTAATGAAGTGGAAGTCCTATTTCACTGGGATTCCCTGAATCGATTTGAGAGACTGCTGTTTATCGGGTTGCCGAGCTCTAAAATCTTGTGATCTTCTTCTTCATCAAATTCATATCCTGTACTTGCACCGTCCGTTATGTCTTTTGTGCAGATGCTAAATCAGGTCCCGCTAATGGAAGCCCCTTTGACTGGGAGTCCCTGAAGCCCTTTGAGAGGCTGTTGCTGATCAGGGTGCTGCGGCCAGACAACCTGGTGTCCTCTGTCAGGGAGTTTGTGGAGGAGCTGATGGGAAGCAAGTTCCTGTCCAGTGGGGAGTTTGACCTCAAGGAGGTCTTTGAAGGATCCACAGCTGCTAACCCACTCATCTTCATACTGTCTCCAGGTAAACCCATTTGTTTAATCAGCACTTGGTTTGATTCAGTACAGATTTGTTTTTCCCAAGAATAGCTGGATTGACTCTCGTTATATTTTGTCACAAAGTAAAGTTCACACGAAAGCAATCAGACATATATTTTATGGTGAGAATCCCTATTTTTTAAACACAATGTCTATTCCCTATTTTCAAAGGCATATTTTTTTAAAGCATGTTTGTATTTTATAGTTATTTGTTATTTTAAGAAACTATGTTAGTTAACAGGAAATTATCAAGGCCCAAGAAAAATAATTAATACTGTGTGTAAGTGACATGCAGTGATACACCCCATATTGCCTATGAGAATTCTGATCATGTATTATTAATTTACTGTATAAAAATTAAATTCTACAAGTAGATAATTTGACCAATTTCTGTTAACAATAATGCAACAAAATATTCCTGTGGCAAATATTAAATGTTCTTTAAATATGATTTATGCCAAATATTCAGGGGTTGACCCGACCGCCCAGCTGATGCGGTTTGCCCGGGACATGCGAGGCAGCACCCTCCATGTGGACATGGTCTCCCTCGGGCGTGGTCAGGGACCTAAAGCGGAGGAGCTCATCTCCAAAGCCCAGATCCTGAAAGGCAGGTGGATCTTCCTCCAGAACTGTCACTTAGCTGCTTCCTTTATGCCCAGGCTGCAGGACATAGTGGAAGGGTATGTACATAAACTGTGTGTGTGTATGTGTGTGTACGTTTGTGTGAGGGGTTTAGTTTGTAAATTGTTAGTTTGCGTGTGTAGAGGAAGTCCTTTTCCAGACTCAGATGCTGAAAGGCAGGTGGATCTTCCTCCAGAACTGTCATCTGGCTGCTTCCTTCATGCCCAGGCTGCAGGACACAGTGGAAGGGTGTGTACATAAACTGTGTGTGTGCGTGCGTTTGTGTGAGTGGTTTAGTTTGTAAATTGTTAGTTAGTGTGTGTAGAGGAAATCCTTTTCAAGGCTCAGATCCTGAAAGGCAGGTGGATACTGCAACCCTTACTGAAAACCTGCAGTGTCCAGAATGCAGCAGCAAGACTTGCCACAAAATCCCCTAAATTCTCTCACATAAAACCTGTTCTTCGTCAACTCAACTGACTCCCCATCAGGTCCAGAGTCCTGTTCAAGATTCTCATTCTCACTTTCAAATGTATTCATGGCCTAGCCCCTCTATACCTCACTGAACTTATTACAATTAGCTAGCCGTCCCGGTACTCACTCCGCCCATTATCGCAAGAAATATGTTTGTGTCATAGCTAGTTTTTGTATACTTAGTGAAAAGAGATTATGCATAGCAACATGTTTTGTCTTTGTCTTGCCCTTCAGGTTCAGCAAGCCAAATGCTGAGATTGATCCCCAGTTCAGACTGTGGCTGAGCTCCAAACCAGACCCTTGCTTCCCTGCATCCATCCTGCAGACTGGTCTGAAGGTAAATTGTTAATCCATTCCCTTTTAAGATTTTGAAATTCCCATAGACATTGTTCATAGCACATTCTGTGTCCATAAACAAAAGGTTTAGATAAGCTTTAAGTTCTTTCAAGACGTCATTAATGCATTATGATTTGGATCTAATTATAACTCATAGAACCTTTCCCCAGATTGGTTTTTATATGGGATTAATACTGATCTGCAGAATGTATTATCTCTGGCCACAAAGTAGCCTACGTCAATCAAATGAGGAGGAGGAACAGAGATAGCTATGAAAGATGCTTCTGATGATACATGGCTAGAGAACAATTCGATTAGTCCGGGTTTCTGTCATAAGCTCGTAGCTATTGATATATTGTTTTTCTTCCCCATAACCTACTTTTCAGGACAGTGGAATTGCGACATATTGGTTTTTATTTGTTTTTATTATTTTAAAGTATTTTAATATATCAATCAATTGTCAACGTGTAACAAAACAGGATAAGTGGGACCAGAAAGTGGCATTAAATCCTAATCGTGTCTTGTACCATTAACACACATAAGTATAGCACAACAATAGGAATATACTTGTGAGGTCCTTTGCAGGAGGAAGAGGGAAGAGCATGGGTTATGACAGAGGAGATGTGGGAAGATGCATGGCGAGGGGACAATTTTAGGAGTTCGTTATTTGATCTCAATTCATTCTATATCTTTTTATTATTACCTCAAATGCTACTCCAGATGACGGTGGAATCGCCGCAAGGTCTGAAAGCCAACCTGCTGAGGTCCTTTGGAGGGGGAGGAGCGGGGGTGATCACAGAAGAGATGTGGGAAGATGCCGGGCCGGGGGAGAACTGGAGAAGTCTGGTCTTTGGTCTCTCCTTCTTCAACGCCATCATCAATGAGCGCAAGAAGTATGGCGCCCTCGGCTGGAACATTTCGTACGGGTTCAATGCTTCAGACATGGAGGTCAGTACTTAGTCGCTATTACTCCTTTCTCTGTGGTTATATGTAGTGTGCAGTCCTGCTGCGGTTGTCCTTCACCAAGAGAATTAATCCTCAATTGCTGCTCTCTTACCCAGGTGTATAAATGGGTACCATGGTCAGATATTAATTAGCCTTAGCTCTATCATCATTGGCAGCTCGGCTAGTTGGCTCCCCCGGGAGTTGAGAAACCACACAATATCATTTTGTTGGTTTGAAATGTACCTGGTGACCATGGGTGGAGTATAAATGTTAATACTATTATTATTATATTTTGTTGCAAATTCTCAGAGGCTCTTTGAATAAACCCTATTAATAGGGTCATATAAAACAAGTCATTTCTTAATTTGATTAGACTGATCATTTCTTTGTGTTCTCTTTTGATATTGTCATCAGGTATCTGTTCAGCTGTTGAAGATGCTGCTGGTGCTTCATGAAGACACCCCGTGGGAAGCCCTGAAGTACCTGACAGGGGAGGTTGTGTACGGTGGCCGTGTGACAGACTCGTGGGATAGGCGGTGTCTGCTCAGCATTCTACAAACCTTCTATTGCTCTGAGGCACTTCAACCAGAGTACTCCTATTCACCAGACAAGGTAAATCAACTACTGGTTTAAAGACATCTAACCTCTCTTGAACTTGCCAAGTGAACAAATACAACCTTGCTAGTTTCTCCTAGGACAATCGCATCATGGAACATTAAGTGGTGTTTTTCCAGAGTGTGATCTTTGGGGCAATTTTTTTGTTGCAGTGATTATCTGTGTAGTCCTCTTTGTGAGGTCATATGAGGTTAAAATAACATAATGGATTAAATGATTGCAGCATTAATTGCACCATTCAGGCTGTCACAGATGAGTCATTTGTGATGTATTTTCTCAGTTTCAATCTTGTTTCTGTCGTAGCAAGATCCTTAATGTTTTGCTGTTTTCTTTTATTCTTCTTTTATTTTTTAGATCTACCATCCACTGCCCAGGGGCTTTTCACTGCCTGAATGCCAGACGTACATCGAAGGATTGCCAGAGGCGGATGGAGCCGAGGTATTTGGAATGCATCCTAACGCTGAGAAGGCTTACCGTGAGAGCGAGGCAAGGAAACTTGTGGATACGGTCCTCACCGTGCAGCCAAGAGTTAGCATGCAGATCATGGGGTAAGCATGGACAATGGAATACCATAATTTATGGGAGGATCTCTTATTGTATTCATAAGTGAGACTTTGAAAAGGTAAGGATTTGGTTGGTAAAGTGGACATGTGAACTTTGAAATATGTCTGCTCAAAGATATTGAACATTTTTCAATAATCTTATTAGATTTTTCAATACCGAACAGTGACTTGACATATTTCTATTTGCTAATAACGCAAATATTTTTGAAGTAATTTACTTTTTCCATTTAATTAATTAAGTACAATACCCAGGGTCCGTGGAAAATTTATGTTTAAAAAATTAATTGTTAAAAAATTAATTGTTTGTGGTGAGACAATCGTGAGAAAGGCAGATGATGATGTGGGTTGCTGGTGATGATGATAATGATGATGATGATGGTTATTTATATAACAGGAGTGGTATGAACAATGAAATGCTGGTGATGATGGTTATGTATGTTTGCATTACAGGAGCGGTAAGACCAATGAGGAGCTGGTGCTAGAGCTGGCCCAGGAGATCCAGAGACATCTC
>JAUELG010177405.1:4399-21445 GCA_031471515.1 Dendraster excentricus | reverse complement strand
TATACATAGATTAGATATGGAAAAAACATTATACATCCACATATTCATTATTTAGAAAACACACTAAAAACAAGCCTTACAGATAAAGCAACAGATGTTGAAAATTTGCATATTGTGCAGCTGAATAAACAAGAACGCATGGAATTTGTTTTAATTTTTTAATATAAAATAACCCAAATTATATAAAATGTTATTTCGGTGGAATCAAATTTCTCGTGTTATCTGAACAGCTTTATAGTACATGACGAAGCCGATCGTGAAATACAGGTACAATAAAACATCACAACAGATGCAATAGCTTATTACATAAATCTGATGTCCCAATAGGTTAAAAACGGAAAAAATAGAATATTGTGTAGCTTCAATTGGTGGAATAGTAGATATACGTGATATACAGATACAATAACATATCACAATAAAGACATAGTGTATTACACAAGATTAATGTACCAGCAGGTTAAAAACGGAAAACTAGAATATAGTGGAAAATACGATATACGTAATACACAGACACAATAAAATATGAAAATAGAAACAATAGTTTATTATACAATTTTAATGTCCCAATAGGTTCAAATCGCAAACAAATATATATTGTGTATCTTTATTAAGTGAAATGATAAATATACATGATAACAGATACAATTAAATATCACAATAGATACCAAAGTTTATTACCCAGTTTAAATGTCCCAAGTTTTTGAAAACGGAAAAAACTAGAATATTGTGTATCTGTAATAGGTGGAATAGTAGATATACGTGATATACAGATACAATAAAATATCACAATAGATACAATAATGTATTAAACAATTTTAATGTCCCAATAGGTAAAAAACTGAAAAACTAGAATATTGTGTATCTTCGATAAGTGGAATGATAAATATACGTGATATACTGATACAATAAAACATCACATAAATACAGTAGTTTATTATAGAGTTTTAATGTACCAATAGGTTCAAAACCTAAACAAAAATAGAATATTGTGTATCTTTAATAAGTGGAATAGTAGATATACGTGCTATACAGATACAATAAAATATCACGATAGATACAATCTTATTACATAATTTTAATGTCCCAATAGGTTAAAACGGAAAAAATATAAATATTATGTATCGTTGATAAGTTGATTAGTAGATGTAAGTGATATACAGATACAATAAACTATCACCATATAGATAAAAGTGTAAATTACACAATTTTAATGTTTAAATACCTTGAAAAATAGAATATTATGTATCCTTAATAAGTGGAATAGTTCAAAATAGAAAAACTAAACTAATGTGTATCTTATATATGTGATATACAGACACAATAAAATATTACAATAAATACAACTGTTTATTACCTAATTTTATTGTCTCAATACGTTCGAAATACCAAAAAAAAACAATATTACGTATCTTTAATAAGTGGAATAGTAGATGTGATATACAGATACTATAACACATCACAATAGATATATATATATTATTACATAATTATAATGTTCCAATTGGTTCAACATGGAAAATATAAAATATTCAAATGCAATAAAATATCACAATATAGATACAGTAGTTTATTACACAATTTTAATGTTCCAATAGGTTCAAAATGGGGAAAAATAGAATATTGTGTATCTTTAATAAATGGAATGGCAAGGTCCTTGTAAAGGGAGACACGTAAAACAAAAATGAGCAGACCATACGTAATTAACCGGGCACGTGATTGCTAGACTGCTATACGGCAGACACTAAGCAGACAATGGGAAAGTTTATGGAGTGTGAGCAATATGGGGTTGAGATTACCTAATTAAAGAGACATTATTAAGATATATGATAACGTAAAGGTACTTCTTTCTGCTCTCATCTCTGGCGGGGAGGGTCGGGTCGGGTCTGCGGTTAGCCAACAAAGCAACCGATGGAAATTAGATATCCTAATTTTTTAAAATATGTTTTTATTGATTTTCATGTGATTTATTATGTTTATTCAATCATTTCATATCCTAAATTAGTGATACACCGTACTATCATGAACATAATAATTCATAGACACTCGCGTATTTTTATGTTTTGTTGTATTTGTTTTTTGGGGAAAGCTGTTTGTGGTAAGGGGGGCGAAGCGACTGAGCGGATGAGAATGAGATCGCCCAATGAAAGGGCCCGATACACCGCCAATATTGCCCCTTGTTCCCGCGGTAGTTAGAGAGAAAATGACAATACACAATTGCTGGTAAAGCACCAGTCTAGCAACCAGGAAGTCTTGGGTTCGAATCGTTGCTCTTTAAAAAAATATATGTACATACATAAATGTATTCGTAGTAAGTTGTCCGATGTAAATGATTTAAACAAAAATCTGCATCACTTCGGGTTTCACATGCCTGCTAAACAAGCTTAAGTTCATTTATAATGCTTCGGGTTTGTGTCAGTCTTATTTCAGTTTTTATATCTGCATTTTCCGTATAACCAAAATAACAATGAATACATTGTAGCAATATAACGAAGCAATTTTCAAATGTATTCATAAATGAGTAATTTGAAGAAAAATCATCAAACATACTTCAAATCGATTTTGAAAAGAAAGGAAAAAAGGTACAATTCTAACAAAGTGATATCGTAAGCAGAGCTTGAATTTGAATTTGGTTGAATGAATGTAGATACTTTATCTTATTTCTTAGGGTGAATTGGTTAGAGAATGTTACGAATCACAAATGTTGCATGTATTATTTGTACGATTATTTAAATAAAAGTTAAATTTACGAGAAAAACAAACAAACAAACATGTTGGTTAAAGAAAAATTCCACTAAGATCACTTACGATATTGTAAAGAAAATAATGGCTGGATAATTTTGTTTAACGAAATATTGATCACCCATTTTTAGTTCATCATTGAACCTGAAATATAATCAGTAGTATTATATCATATTAAAGTTACGTGTCAAAAATAATGCTTACTTTCATAAGTTTTATTAAACAATTAATGTGTTAAACACTTAAAAAATTATTGACATTTAAGCAATTATTAATTGTTAAGAGTGGCTGTAATTTTAAAATGAAAATAAAATAATTTTGGAATAATTAACATGATGGATTAATTGGTATACAAACCATGTCGTAGTTTTTAAACGAAATTGTATTGGAAGATTTATGTCGGCGGAATTAGAGATCAAAAATAGCAAATATTACATTTGATTTTCAAAGAGTAACTTTAAGTATTTATGTCTTCATAATTTATGGAATCATCAATATATCATAGTTTACTCCTTTCCTTTGGACAATACTGTGCATTTTTTTAAATGAGGATTAACAGTAATCGATACATTTTTGGGAAAATAATGGAAAGAATTTTTAAAATTGATGGATTGATACAAACTTGTTTGAAAGCATATAAAGAAATAGCCAAAAGTACAATATTAATAAATAAGCTTATTTATGCAATATGCAGTGCGTTATACTATTTCTTTATGGATGCATGTCATTTTTTAAATAAACTTATTGTATCATATCCATGACTGCCTTTAATAGGCCAATAATCAAATTATAATGCCATCGGACATTGCTATGAGTGAAAGCCGAGAGTAGCGGCACACATGCCGTGCCCGTATGACCCACTTCAACGTAACCTCTCTCGGGACAGACACAATCACAGCGATGTCGATGCACCGGGTACATTAGTGCATTATATGGCAGAGCGCACCAACCACCGCACTAATTGGCCAGCGAGCAGTGGTTGAGAAAGCACGGGGAACCACCGGGGGTTATACAGCGAGCACAACGCTCCTAAACACACGCAGTCGTACCGTACTTCCACGACAGACGCTGCGCTATATTTACCGTACCATTAACAATCCTGTAGAATATGCGGTGCTATTTGGGGGTACCCAACCCATGATTTGAGCGGGTATGGTGCGGCGGGATTTGGCCACCCCCGACCTTGGGCGAGTGTATATGCACCGGTGTTGATAATTATGGTAGGATCACGATTCTTCTTAGAATTGTTACTTTCATATGAAATTAACGAATATATAAGATTAAGATTTACCTTCATCTCACTAAAGGTATTTTGGTAACAAAGATATATATATATTTAAAACTTTGCTATTGAGTAATTTATTATGTGTTATAGAAAAATCATAAAGTGTACCTTTCATCAGAACCCTATAAAAACATTTTATAGGACTTTCGTAAGAATGATTAAAACCACAGCACACTCTTTCTTTAAGATAATTTAATGATTTTTAACTGCTGTATTTCAATACCCATTTTAATTAATTGTAAATGTTATTTTTTAAATAAAGAAATAGATATAGAAAGAACATGAACATTTAGAATTGTACGCGCTAATTTCGAGAACTGTCTACTTATAGACATTACAAGAAACATTTTGTCAAAATTTTGTTTAATTATGTTGAGTACAAGCTGGTATATAGGCTACATATCAAATGCCTATTTCTGTTTTTATTGTTAATATATGTTAAACTATATGTAATTAAAGGCTGACGTTTCACAAAACATATTTATTGCTACTTTTTTTTTCTCGAACGAATGCAAATAAATATTGCGAGCAATGCGAGTAGCCCACACAATGTACAGGCCTACTGTTATACGTTCACGTGATAAAATTAACTACTGGAGCCATGCCGTGTAATATGAATAGCGGATCGACCTACCAGTTAAATTCAAATTCAAATTTGTTTTATTTCATTTTTCTTTGAACATAATATAACAAAATATTAATTTACAATTCAGTAAATTCACTACAGTAATATAACAAAATGGGCATATCCAGCAACATGATATAATTATGCAATAACATAATACAATTTTAGCGAAGGAGTGATCCGCTGAAGAGCCTTGCTTGTAATTTGTGGGTCCCTCAAAATGAAAAGAAAGTGCACAATTGTTATTGTTTATTACAATAATACATGAAATAAAAAAGAAAACAAAAATGACATACACAAACGAGGCGCAAACTCATAAAAAATTTTATATCAACATTCTGTTATGGAAACCTGCGAAGCGACGGAAGCCTCTGGCCCTGCCAGAGCTTCGGCGTAGTTGCGATGGACACTGCCGTTAACAACTTTCATGTGTTTTTTGCATTTTTGTGAGCTTTTTGTACATAGCATATTTTTGCATTAATAATCAACACATTTTTGGATTGGGTTAAGTAGTTGAGAGACTTATTGTTCAACAAAAACACGTTTCATATACATATATATATTTAATATTAATAAGTGAATGTCCACTATTGTGAAAAGTGAATAGTGTTCATTCAATCATATTTAATTGCCTTATTCAAATGTAAATATATTCTCATTTCATGTACAAGGGTTTACACGCCCATTAGAAATAGTTTATGTTGGGATCCTTTTACTATATTTATTTGCCTATAGCCATTTCTTATGGTTGTTCACCGATTTTCTTTGAACTTATTGGTAAATGGTTTATTAATTCATTCATTCATTTAAATTAAATATATAGTAACATTTTTAGAAAGTTTGAAGCATTTATCCTGAGTCCCATCCATTTTTGAGATGTTGGGTAAGCCTATCATATGAAATATGTGTGACTATTTAAAGTGTACTTAGTAATAAGCCTTAGAATGATAATCTTTAGTATCAAATGATTTCCCTAAAACAAATTCCGTACAAAATTGTACCAAGCATTGTGATAATTTTCCTTCAATTTTCCAATAGTTTGTGTCATATATATTTTGTTTTAACCTAATTATTTATATTTTATATTATCGTTTAAAGGATGCATTAGTGCATTGTAACCTTTGTTTCTTTCTTATCATCTATCAGACATGGATTATAGTATATCAATCTTTATCTAAAATCAAAATCTGTAATTATGTAAAACAAAACTGAGAATTTCAAAATATGTGAAAGGCCTCACCACAAGCCTACATTTGATGCGATCTTCGACATTGTGGCGAAGATACGATTACTTCAATTTGACAGGCATTTAACCGTTTACGTCCATTATACAATGGCAATTTCTGCAAAACATGAAATACAGAAAAGTGCTTGGCTATGCCTTATCGAGTCACATTTCGTGTCACAGTTACATATAGGCAATGCAATGACGGTGTTGTGTTCCCAGACCCCGCTGTAACTATTTATACCACGCATGATCCTACCGGCAAATCGCCCGAAGCTGCGGGGAAGAAATTCGACACAACTCCGCTCGAAATTGCAGCTGCAACATGGTATTCGTGTTATGTATATTGACTAGTTAAAATAAAAATATTAAGTTGTTTTAATTCAACAATGGTTTAAACTGTAACCCTTTTAATTTCCAGATCAAGAGATTTTCATGAAGATTCTATAACGATCACAATGTTTCCTAATCTGTATAATTTATCAAATGTATTCTGTAAATTGTTCTTTTAGCTACACACTTTCCTTCAACGTGCTAACACTCATGTATCATACATTAATACATAAATACATTAGTTAAGTTTTTGTAAACGTTTTTATTGGAAATCTGTTTTGCTTTCACGGATATAGGTAGTCCCTCGAGGTCGAGGATACGGATACACCACTGACAAATAACTGGTCAAAAGTCACAATTCCTAGTTTGATATTATCTCAACCTTGACTAGTTTCAGAATGTCCTAAGACGTTTTTCTTGGTATTAATGCCACTATCCAAATATTGCCTATGAAGGTAAACTATTCTTCAATTAAGGCGTTCCCCCTCACCATACGTTAGATTTGTTAGTTCCATGACTTTTGCTCCGAGAGTTAAGTTGTTGTTCATCTGCAAGCAAAGGTTTATAACCGAAAGTGTTGAATCCGTAAAGGGATCTATTAACAAAGTTTTCAATGGGGGGAAATTTGGAAACCGAAACCTGCCTCTACTGTCTGTATTACAAATAGTGTGAGATACACTAGAGTTCTAAGAAAGCGTTCAGGATGTTGACAGTATTACTATTAGAATATTTCTTTAAATGATGCGAAAATACTGTTGAAAACTGTTTATCTATACTATAGTTATGCCAGTGTAATAAATAAGAATCAATATAACGCCTAAAATTGGTCACTCTTCTTCTGAAGAAGATTATGCTCGGATCGGAAATGTAGGCCCTTTATTGACTCTCAATACTTCTTTAACTCCAAACCTAACTTCCACTTAAATGATAAAATGATGATGAGCCAATCAAGCTAAATTGATGTAATATTAAGTTATTATATATTTTGAGTTGTAACAAGTGATATTTATGAATGATAACAAATTAAACATAATTGTACATTCTGATTTTTTACATTCACTTGAACTGAGTACATTGTCAGGTAACGGAACAAAATATGATCAGTACTTCTGTTACTTTTCATGTATGTCCAAAATACATATCTCAATTTAAACAACTCCAGTTGACAAAGCCAAATATTTACAAGGATCAAATTTGTTAATAATCATATCAATTCATGAATAATAAAACAAAAAAAGAATTTTAAATTAACATCACAAATTAAGAGTAAGTTTTGTAAACTGTATATAGACTGGGAATTCTCAGGAACATTGCTTTTAACCATGCACTAATATCGTCGAACCTGCATATTTCAATGTTTACTATTAACTGTTTAAGCAAACATTATGCTAATTAATAATCCAATCATTATGAACCGACTATGTGTGTTTCCCCAAAAATGAATACATTGAAAGTATAAATGAAGTTGTTTAAATTATTATTTTAGTTGGTACATTACTTTGATTTCTTGTTACCTAAAAAGACTGTTTGACAAATAATCAACAGAGATAATGAGTATTTGAACATTAATGTTATGTGTATAAACGACGCGACGTAGTACCAAGTAATGTGTAGAAGTCTTTTTTTTTAAATTAAAATATTCATGATAATAAAATTTCGTATTTATAAGGGTAGAAAGGTTAGGAGGGGAAATATGAGCTTGTCTCTTTTAAACATACCATTTAACAACAACAAAAAATTATGAAACATTCTCCTTGTTAACTGAAGGGTAGATACATAGCGGTGTAGAAACTTCCATTTCAAAATATATTCATAATAATCATGCATAAAATGGATGTTTAGACAAGAATAAACAAGACTATGTCTTTGCGAAATTACTATATATTTTGAAACATGAGAGAAAGTATTATGTATATTTGAAGCATGTAGTTGACGTGAGGCTGATTCATTCAGGAATCTTCATTCGTATCTCTAATAATAATACTCTTTAAAACAGATTACTGTTGCTTTGCCCATACAAAATAAAATGTAAATACTGATTAATAAGCCATTTATATTCACGTTGGAATGGCTTGATTCGATACATAATAAAGTCATCTTCATTGCCATGGTTTAAAAAGAATACAATATAAACCATTAATAAAATGAATGTAGAAATTAACTGGAAATATGTACTCACATAAAAATGTTGCAAACTTAGAATAACCTTGCACAGCGATTTAAGTGTTAGTATAACATAAATCAATCAATTTATTAATAACTTTGTTACCAAAACGTTATAAGATAAGAATAATCAATTAATTATTATGTGTATTGCAAAAATGCCATAAGATTAGAATACATATAATAATCGTAAACAAACATATTGTGCAAAAGACCCTACCAAAGTAGTACTCTTTGGTATAATAAAACAGTACTATGTAGTTTGTATTAGTAGTGCTCGTATCATGGTCATATATTAACTTAAATAATTTGAATATATTCCACATTTGCATACAACCATGAACATAATTATGTACTGCACATGCAATAAAAACTAAGTCAATATTGCATAAAGAATAAGAAATCAAAAGTTATTTTGAGTCAAAATAACAGAAGACAGAGCTAAAATAAAACACCACAAAGTACACTAATAATATTGATTATGTAAATGTGGGTTTATTCAAATTCACAAATTAGTTATCAGCATGACCCGTGAATATTTAAAACTGAAATGAAATCAAGTGATATAATTGGAAAACAACATTTCCTAAAAGATACCACATGTAATTCCCTAGCAAATAATTATTTTGTTTATCAAATTATGACAAACACAATGTAATTGATGACTATATGATTTTCTTGTTGAAATGAAGATATACACGAATATTTAGTCAGATGTGGGTGTCTTTTGAATATATGTAATTTAAATGCAATAATTCTCATACAAATATAATGAAGAATGAATGAATAAATGAAGTGCCTCCCTTTAACAGTGGCATGCTCACACCCCCTCAAAAGGGAAATAAAGAGAAACATTTACCTTTTCTCCCCACGTACCGCCAAAGTAAACATTTTAACATGACTTTCATACAAACATAATGAAAAATGAATAAATGATTGAAGTGCCCCCTTTTTAAAGTGGCATACTCACACCCCCACAAGAGGGAAAAAAAAACACATTTACTTCTACTCCCCATGTATCGCTAATCTTAAAGGGATAGTTGGGTTTTGGTAGACAGGGTACTACACATAATAATTATTTAAATTCAAATATATAGAGGAAACTGACTAGAAATATTTAAAAATTAAAAATGTGCAAAGAAAAAATAATAATAATTATTTGTGAGATAGTGCAAAACTGTGTGCAAAATTTGAAAGAGCATACAATTTTAGAGAACGTTACATTTTATTTGATCAAAATTGGTTCAGAAACGGCCAAAATATCCATAAACGTAACCATTTGTAATAAATGTGGGGCCCCACAAATATCAGACAATTTTGGACCAACCGTTACAAATTATTTAACAATGCTTCCTTTGTTCCAAAATTTTCAAAATAAGTTTTTTAACAGTTGTTGATTATCTCTCTATCTAATCATTGTTTTTACGAACCTTCACATGCACAGCATTTTATTTAAAATGGTTTAAACCAATGACTTTTTTAGAGAGCGCCATATTGAGTTTGAAAGGCTATGTTTGATTGATAAAAAATTTTTTTTTAGTCGTTTGTAAGTTTTAAATCGTTTCAAACATGGCAGAGTTATAACTATTAGTTTGTAATGTAATGGTGCAGGTTTTGGTTACTAAAATTCAGTTTGACCAAAACTCTACTCTCTTTACCAGAAATCAATATCCCTTGAAAATGTTAACTATTAATGAATATTATGTGCTTGCCGTCCGCCACGCTACACCTCATGCACACAATCATAAACCACTCCTTTCTTTACAACGAACAACTACGTACATTATATGTGCTGTATATATAACCACAGTTCCCTTTCAAATGCGTACGATTTATGCCCGGATTTAGGCCCAGACAAGGGAATACATTAAATATGTAATCCACCACGTCCATGCAAATATCATCATCAAACATAATTACAATGCCGTGGCGCAAAGGTCACCGTTCAGGTGTGTACATATGAAGATAATAATACAATTTAATCATTGTTGTTCAGCGATTGCGGGTATAAAATAATTCAGAACATACTAGCTAATACCGTTGAATTAGACTACATGTCATTTTGCCGTAGATGGCGGTATGAACCAATATATAGCACGATTTGGTAAAAATCATCCACAATTTTTTTTCTCATTCGTATCACCCTTTATCCTTATATAAGCTTCCCAAATTTACGATTGGGTCTACCTATTGCGAATAAAAAGGAATATATGCTTTGTTTTTGCATTATGACAGAATACCCTGATAACATGCGAACATAGTTCGCATCTCCACAATACTACAATAATGAACAGTTTAACCTTTTTTATAACAAACATTAATGCAACGATGGAGCTTATTGGCAAATAAAAACATAATACATTTGAAATGAGATTAATATTATATTATTGCAAATTGATTTCGAGCATGATAATGTTTCTATGATACTGACTTACCTAGATGTTGTATATCAAAATATAGTAATCGACCTCCCTTTAAAAAAAATCAAATGTGACGGTGCATTTTTACTTTGATGCACATTTTATTTCATCGTGAACCGTATAAATATTACAGCGGAAAATAAACTCAATTAACAATAAAACGCTAAGAGTTATATTAATTGCATTTTCAATTTTAGAACAATAATCGATCTCATTTGTAACATTTGTATTAAACATGTTAAAGGGATCTAGTAACTTTGTTGACATGCGCAAAAATTGATGAATGGTTGATGCGATGTATAGTGCTTTTATCTGATATGTCCACAGGGTATTGTGTGAAAAGTCAAGTGTTGCATGGCCTAGTAATAAACACAAATGCAAAGTGATATTCACTAACTCACTGCACTCACTTTGTTCACGGTTTCCAAACTCCAGGGGAGTTTTTTTTAATTATTAAATGAACACCTTGTAACAAAAGGAAAATTTGATAAACGAAACCTGTCCCATGATTTCATTGTCAATACGAATACAGTATGGAATGAGGGAGCTGCTAGAAGTCAAATCGGGACAATGTTACTAAGTCATCTTAACAGTATATGGGATATGACGGACAAGAATAATTGCAAAAATTGTACAATGATTATGTAGGTCAAGATCATAATTATCTATGGATTTTTTTACTTAGCCTGATCAATAAAGCACTAATGATTTATAACAAAATTATCATAATCTTACCAAATTTCCCATTTTATAGAGTTTCTATTGAAAACATGATTTTCATCAGTTATATGTATTAGTGTCTTGAAGTTGATCATGAAGGCCTAAATTGCTGACGTAATCGATAAGATTATAATGTCACTCAAATGTAATGTTGAGAATTGGTATTTTCCAAGTGCTAATGACATCGTAGACTGAACTTGTCTTGCCCCTTTTACCTTCAATGTTTAATAATTTGGTTATGTTATAGATAAATATGCATGTGTTGTCTTTTTTAAACACCTTTAACGTGATAAATATTATACCCAACCCCTTAGTCCTGTCTTGTTCTTTTTATTCTTTTGTTTATCTTAATGTTTTTGTACTATGATATCGGTTTTAAGTTTAACTCGTATGTTTGTCGTTATAGTTGAAATTGCGCAATTAATTTATTTTAGTTTGTTCGGTCTGTACATTTTATTTGTAAGACATTTATTCATTGCCTTACTTCTTGCATTTATAACGT
Organism: Dendraster excentricus; assembly: GCA_031471515.1. Classification (NCBI taxonomy): domain Eukaryota; kingdom Metazoa; phylum Echinodermata; class Echinoidea; order Clypeasteroida; family Dendrasteridae; genus Dendraster; species Dendraster excentricus. Next base: position 9,433 of record JAUELG010177405.1, on the reverse strand, counting down.
TTTACATGTCATTTTATTGTACAGTTCAGTGTATATTTATTATTATTTTCATGTTTGTGGACCCCTTTGAAAATCAGCTGCGATGAAAGGGCCATCCACCCTATGAAAGGAAATAAATAAATAAATAAAATACCTATTTTGAGGCCCTCTTTTTTGTGAGATAATGAAAAACTGACTGTCAAATTTGAAAGAACATACAATGAACGTTAATGGGGTAGAATAAACTTTATTTTATCAAAATCGGTTCAGAAACTGCACCAAAAATCCATACATGTATTTTTTTGTATCAAAAAGTTTTCACTTGCAATCGCCGGGCGATATAAAAAAAAGTATCTGAGTAGGTTTTTAAAAAGTCGTTGATGATATCCTTTATTGAATGATATTTTCTAATAAACAATAAATGCACAATTTTGTATTAAAAAAAAAACGAAAACCAATGTTTGTTTTTTAATAGTGCCTTCTTGCATTGTAACGGCGCTTTCTGAAAGATATGAGGGATTTTGCTTAGTCGTTTGTAATAATGTTAATACTTTTCGTGCACGGATAAGATATAACTTTTACTTTGCACCGTAATGGTGCAGGTTTGGTAAGTAAAGTTCAGTTTGAGAAATACTCAACTATCCATTTAAAACGTATAACTGTATTTTGAATCATTTTGACACTACATATTCAAACGTTGCTTTTGTATTGATGTGTTTAAGAGGCACAGAGGCACTTAGAAGATAGAGGCATTGCAAAGTTTAAAACATTCCCAACATCTAATAACATTTTGATAGAGCTCACCCTACCCATCCACTATCAAAATTCGGATTTTATTTTTGGAAATACATCTCCCACATGGCCTGAAAACTTTAATCATATAGTGACTTGTTTGCTTTATCACAAATGGCCGTAGACCTACCAACCCACTTCAAAATTATAACTTTGCAGAGCCCCTCATTAAAAAAATACCAGTTTTCAAACATTTTCCACCGAATACAATCTATCCAAATTTAACAGTATTTGATTTAGTGGAACCAAACAGATAAGAATTCATAAGGGCCAACTTAAAACAATGAATCATTAAAATTAAAATAAACTTAAACACTTCAAAGCACCCTATTTTGAATCAGTTACAACAGAATTAATAACTGACAGAACATAATTGCGAAAGAGAAAACTTCCCGACAAAATCACAAAATAAACTATCTTAAGTTAACATCAAAACATTTATAGATATCAAGTAGGAATAATAAAATAAAATATAAATACTATAATTGTGTGAACATGTAAAACAAAATAGTTATATATTGCCATATTTACACAATTGTGATTTATTTTCTTTACTTGTGCTGAAACATCGTGATTTTTTATTATTGGTTTTTATGGACGATCTTAGAGGAATCTCAATTCACATTATCAAAAATGCAAACCCTGATAATATAAGATAGCAGCCAGACGAAACAGGCACGATGGCTTCAATGTATCTGAAAAATGGCGGGTATCTAGTGGCGCATACGGATGTTTCACAAAGATTTTAAAATGTGCTTAACAAGGTGGACCTAAAATTATGAAGCGCCAGTAGATTCTGCTTAGAAATTATTGGAACAATTTTTTTTAATGGTGTCAAACTTGATAAAAATCTGTTCGATTTGTTATTAAAAAATGTTGTTTATTAATTTATCTATTTATTTTATACTACTGTGTAGGCCTGTTCAGTTATATATAAAAAATTATACAATACATTATATTAATTCAAAACGAACATAAATAATGGGGAAAGTGAATATAATCATACAAGGCATCATTAAAATCTTTGTATCGTTTTTTAAAGGTTTGTAGAAATCTTCAATACTTGCATTTTCTCAAATTTGTAATACGATTCACGGCTTCAATATTGATTTCTACAATATTGTAAGGTCCTACTTGGAGGTGAGTTAAAAATATCATCTTAATGAAGCACTCTCTATAATTGTCAAAGCCGGACATGAGCGTGTTACATTATTAATCATATGTATTTTTTTTTAAATTTATTTCTTAAAACAAATATCAACTGCAATATAACAAAAATATATATACATGGAGAAAATTCATGAATAATTTGATTACATCATCATAACATACATTTTCTGAGCATCATGAAAATGAGCAATTTAGTATAATTTTTTAAAAGTATTAAACGAGTAATCCAGTAATGTACTATGTCCATTAGTTCCCGCTCAAATAAGATCTCTAAGATTGTGATAAATCTATTAAACATCCACCTACCTTTATTATATAAATAAATGTCAGAAGTGAAGAAAAAGGTTGTTACCGTTCGTTGGCATGACAATTTATAAACATGACAAGTTATGAATATGTGTGAAATGAATTATACAATGTTGTGCATTTTGAAAGATATGTAAAACCATTTTTTTTTCAAATCCAGCCCTCAGGTATATCAATAATTATTTTAGTTAATTGACTTGACATTAATATATGGACTTTTATAACCTTTTAAAATCATTTAGTAGGAAACTCCAATCATTATTTCAATAGCTTCCCATTAATTTTACTCTGTTTAATTTTGCAGGTGTTAGGAATGGTTTCTTAAGGTTCCAACCAAATTTGCATACCTCGATTAATGATGGCGTTGTCTTCAATCTTTGTGTCATGCATATGCCTTATAATAATGTAACTTCTTAACAGCATCTGAAAATATTCTTTAGATTCAAGCAAGGTTTGTAGTGCATTTTATTTACGGCCTTTATTGTCCGTTATAACCGTAAAAGTTGTGAATAATTTTACTATTGTCTACAATCTTGGTTCCATTCAAATGCCTTACAATGTTATAAAATATTAAAATAAATCTAGGTATATTCTATAGGAACTTTTAAATGTTCATTTTGCATGATGCCGTCTCTATTGTTAATTTATTAGCAAATATTTTGGGAATAATTGCGCCGTTGACTTCAATCTTCGTTCCATACAAATGTCTAATTGCAGAATTGCATCTAATTAGTGTGTTCTACAGAACTTAAACAAGGTTAATTATATCATTTATATATACGATCTTCATTGTTCGTTGTAGCCAAATACTTTTTGATAGATTTCGATGTTTTCAATCTTCGCTCCATTCAAATGCCCATTGCATGATATTGTTATTATGTTTTATTTTTTTATAATGAAATGTTTTGTGAAACATTTCGACGTTGTCTTCAACCTTCGTTCAATTCAAATGCATTACTGACTTGTAGCTAGTAGGTACATTATTTAAGATTCTTTGTACATTTTCTATGTCATTATCTTTATGGTTCTTTATAACGAAATATTTTGGAAATAATTTAGCTGTTGTCTTCAAATTTCCTTTATTTAATTGATTTGTTGTGTGAAATAGTAATGAATTGCATTTTATGTTTACTCCATGTTTATTCAAATTTATGAAGAATCCATGTCATATCTATAATAATAATTTTCTTCATATAAGCAAGTATTACGGCAACAATTTGTTTTCCTTTCTACTGACAATCATCCAAACTCGCAATTTAAAAATTAAGTCCCAACTTTTCTTTCAACAATAAGCTACAATGATTAAAAAAAGTTGATAGCGTATTGATAATTACGGGAAATAAAGGATATTTTCTTTTGGCAATCAAAATAAAACATTCATCAAAAATACTTTTTTGCAATAATTCTTGCTTATAGTAAATTGTATTCCAATCATCACAATTCTGAATCAAAGTAAATGTATTAAACGTTACCTGAAAAAGTCAAAGAATATTCTTAAAGCTGATAGACCTACAACGAGATATTATATTGACCTTTCGAAATGAAATAGAAATATAATTTCTAGCTATACTCTACTGGGACTTAATATCGACAAAATATTTTCCAATGTATGGTAGTAACTCAAACATTGAAATACAAATTTGCCTGGATAACTAGAAAATTTGAAAAGATAAAAAAACATGGAAATGTGATCTTCTGTAAAACATTAATCTAAATGTATTAGACATATCTCCATAAGATATCATTCGGACCAGATTTCGATTCATGTTAGTAACAATTCTGGCCATGATAGCGATGGCCCTTCACAATCAGCAGTAAAATGAGCGAAATGACACCCTTCTGGCGTAGCGCCAACGGGCCAGGGCCGGGTGAAATTAAGTCACAATAACGCTGATACGCATGTCTTTGTTCGCTTGGAAAACTTAGTCACAAAGATACCAGATAATCATCATACATATGTGTGCTACAAAGTGGACATTCGGACTGTAATGGGATTGGGATTTGTACCAAAATATATAAACAATATTTGATATAAAGCTTATTTGAAATAAAGTAAGCATGAAACGAGACACAAACTTATCGGGTTACTGCTTTTTATATTCAGTCTGAAAAATTACAATTTAAATAATACTTAGCTACCTTAAATAAAAGTATTGTACAGCATAAACGGAGCATGCTCAGACTTATTTAAGTATGTAGAGCTCAAGCCTTAATATTAACATTATGATGCAAGCGTTTACTAGCATTACACTTAATTTTGTATTACTTGATCAAATATTAAGAAATGTATGTTTTGTGGTACAATTAACTTTATTGAGAGCGGAATAATACTAATTAACGAACATTAACTTTTTTGTTGGTTGAATAAAAGTAATGATTATGCATTTCGTCTTGTAATTGATATACATATTATTTTGTTTAAAGAACACTAGAGTTCTTTACCAATACCTTACATATTTGATAGGTATTATGTATTCATAAAGCACAAAATATCAACAATTTATTATTACAATTTGTTTAATATGAAAACTATACTAGGTTAAATATATTTTAGGAATTACTCCACATATGTCAAACAATTGTCAAACAATTGATTGAATGAAATATCTATTATTCTAACACTTTTTGATATTGAGGAAACATACTTTCCAGAAAGATTTACGAATATTAATTATTTAACAATGTATTTATATGTTGGTTACGTAAATGTTGCGCACGGTCGATAGATATCCATAATGTGGATAAAATGGGAATCACACTAAATTGTTTCAAAAATACCACAAAAAA
>JAUELG010176299.1:0-12508 GCA_031471515.1 Dendraster excentricus | reverse complement strand
GTACAGCCGGGAAGGACACCGGGCACAGCGCGGAAGAGGAACGTCATCCTCGATGGGCACGGATCGTCAAGGTTTGTCTTTTTATCAAAACATTCGGTGCTATAAAACCTTTAATAAAAGCATGTTCTTTTGAATATAATGGGTTAAGGATGATAATATCCTAATTTTAAAATTGTATGACTGTTCACTTTGCTCTCTTACCCCGAGTTTTTTTTTAGACGAGCGCATGCCCGATTATTTCGCGTCGATTCCGAAATGAGTTAACAGGACCGGTCGATTCCCGTATTTTATGTATTATTATTTGTAAAAGATAGACTGTGCAATTACAGAGCAGGACCTCCGCGAACAACACGATGAAAATAGAGAACTTAATCAAACATCATCCAAGTTCATGTAAATTTGTCGACATGAACTCCGTCATACTGTTAAATGGGAATTATACTATGACTTTCAGTTATTATTATCGTTTAGAGGGCGAACAGACATTTCATTTGATATATAACGTGGTAATTTTAGCCTCCTGGATCCCAAATCCTTGCGTGAACATACCCACATTTTGCTAATTATTACGGTGCCAAAAGATGATGCGAGAGGCCATGTTCTTGAAATTGCCCGACATGCTTTGCAACGTATGACGACTGTGCGGACGGCCGAACAAAATTTTTTCACTGACTTGCAGACTCGTCAAAGCATCTTCAAGAATTCAGACAATGATTTGAATAGGTGCTATTGAAATGCATTAGTGCATGCTATCGGGCAGTAGTCCGCACAAACATAATAATGGCGGCCCCCAGTGTTCGCGTAAATAGTCACGTAACCGTAAGAGTTTTCACATATGTCTTCAAATGCAATAGTCTGAGTCGTAGTAATGTAACATAATAACTGGCATATTACGATGTATAAAGTAGGATAAACTCTATTTTTTAGTTGCATTGCCCTTTTTTTAAAGACAATACCTTTCTTTCCATCCCAGGACTGTGGTGGAAATGAAAGTTTACTGCGCACCCGATTACTACGGTACGGACTGCTCCGTGTACTGCCGCCCAAGAGGAGAGATTGATCACTTCTACTGCGACCCACTGACCGGGGACATGATCTGCCATGCAGGCTATGCTGGGTTCAGGTGTCAAGAGGTACGGATATTCTAATAAACTCGTGCTTTGGATGCATATAGTATTCCCCCATTTATCCTTGTGAAACTGACATATATAAAGTATAGCCTCGATCAGTGGACCATAATTAACAGAACAACGTTGCATGAAATTATGAGCACATTATACGTTATATAATCCACGAGAAAATCCTTGAATGTGAGACACGATCTGCCATGCAGGCTACACTGGCTTTAGTTGTCAAGAGGTACGGATATTTTAATGAACTACTACTTAAAATACAAAAAAAAATATTCACCCATTTATTATTGTGTAGTAGTGCCCCGATCAGTTGTCCATAATTAACAGAACAACAGTGCGCGTAATTATGACCACGTTATATAATCCACGGAAAAGTCCCTGAACAAATACAAATAAATACAAACAATTTGCCCCTAATACTGTATCTATATCAACGTCAGTTACCTTGCTTTTTATTTAGATAAATGTGCTTTCTTTCCATTCTTTGGTTTCACGTGCCGATCATATCGAATCATTATATTTCACTTACATTTTCCAGGAAATAGATCTACAATATCTACAAAAGTGAGATAAGTGTGTTTTCTTTCCATTGTTTGATTCAACGCGCATATCATTATCGTATCATTACATTTCACTAACACATTTGCAGGAAATAGATGAATGTGCATCCAGTCCATGCCAGAACAACGCCACCTGCCATGACATCGTCAATGGATACTGGTGTGACTGCGTGGAGGGCACTACAGGTATGAACACGTGAAGAGCTCAGTTTCAAAAGGCGACTTCAAAATCCACTTTTCGAAATAAAACTAGTTAACAATATGTCTACAAATATAAGCTACGCAGCTATGAATTCACATTTTTTACGATAAATTGCTTTAGTAAGTTGATTAAATTATCAAATTTGGTAGTAATCAGCATCATTATTAATGGAAATACGTATTCAAGAATTCGTCACTCAAAGAACTCAAAATCCGTGTATAAACTTTGGTGCACAGACACAAATGTAGTTTAATTATATTTATTTTAGGTCACAAATTTGTATTTGTTCTTCATCAAATTATTGACTGTTCCTCACATTGTATTATGTGCTACTCGTCCATCAGGTACTCACTGCGAAATCAACCCGGATGACTGCGTGGTGAACGAGTGCAAGAACGGGGCATCGTGCGTCGACGGGTACGCCGACTACAGCTGTACCTGCCGACCCGGCTTCACCGGTCGATACTGCGAGATCAACATCAACGAGTGCGCGAGTTACCCCTGCCAGAACAACGCCGTGTGTTCCGATGGCATCAACGGATACGTGTGCTTGTGCGTGCCCGGGTTCGTCGGAGTGCACTGTGAGACCAACGTCGACGAGTGTGCGAGCGATCCTTGCTTCAATGGAGCGACTTGCGTGGATAGAATCAACAGGTACGCATATGAACAATAACAAAATCTTATGTACGGTACATCTCAGTCTCTGACCTTCTCCTTTACCCGTAGCAAGATTCGTACCTGTTAGTGTTATGACTGTTGGTGTGTTTGTTTGTCGTGTTCATTGATTCATGTTTTTAGGGGGTCTACAGTATATATACTTACTTTACTTACTGTACAAACTGATTAATAATGACTTGTACAATTGCACAAATGATATCACATGTTATCTTAGTCATATTATGTTACCTTAAGTTATGTGACGTCATGTTATTGTTACTTCTATCGTGGTACAGGTACAAATGCAAGTGTGTCAAGGGGTACGTGGGCGACCACTGCGAAACGGAGGTGAACGAATGCGAAAGTGATCCATGCCAGCACGGGTCGACATGCCTCGACGAGATCAATCGGTTCGAGTGCGTCTGCTCGCCGGGGTACAGAGGGAAGATGTGCCAGACCAACATCGATGAATGCGAGAGCGATCCTTGTACGAATGGAGGCACCTGTCTAGATGGAGTCAACGGCTACACATGTCAGTGTTCGCCGGGATTCGAAGGCATCCACTGCGAAGTTAACATCGACGAGTGCGCGAGTGGCCCTTGCATACACGGAAGTACCTGTACGGACCTTGTGGACAGCTACCGATGCGAATGCCTTCCCGGATACGAAGGCGCGGAATGCCAGGTTGATACTGATGAATGCCAAAGCAACCCATGTCAACACGAAGCACCGTGCATTGACAAAGTCAATGGCTATGTCTGTGAATGTTTACCAGGGTACGTAGGCTCGAATTGTGAGACGGACTTCGATGAATGCTTTAGTGCGCCGTGCCAGAACAATGCAACTTGTGTTGACCAGGTGAATGGATACATTTGCAGTTGTTTAGATGGCTTCGAAGGAATTCACTGTGAAACAAATATCAACGAGTGTGAAAGTTCCCCTTGCATGCACAACGGATCATGTGCGGATGGAATTAACGGTTACACGTGTATGTGCGTTGCCGGGTTCACAGGAGTGCACTGCCAAATCAACATCGACGAATGCGCTAGCAACCCTTGTGAAAACGGCGCATCCTGCGTCGATCAAGTCAATGGTTACGTCTGTGTGTGTGCTCCAGGTTACAATGGCATACACTGTGAAAACGACATCGACGAATGCTCTTCGTCGCCGTGTGCAAATGCGGCGACGTGCGTCGATCACGTCAACGGATACACGTGTTCGTGCATCGCGGGTTACAGTGGAGTTCATTGTGAAGTCGATGTGGATGAATGTGCCAGTAGTGTCTGCCAAAATGGCGGTACGTGCGTAGATCACGTTAATCGGTATGAATGCATCTGTAATCCAGGATTCACTGGTGTACAATGCGAGGTTGATATCAATGAATGCGTAAGCCAACCATGCCAGAATGGAGCTAGATGTAAGGATCTCATCAATGAATATGAATGTAAATGCTTGCCCGGATACAACGGAATAAATTGTGAAACTGACATTGACGAATGCATGAGCTCACCATGTAGGAACAACGCTACATGCAACGACCACGTGAACGGGTTCAGTTGTACCTGCGTGCCAGGATTTGAAAGCGTGGATTGTGGAATTAATACAGACGAGTGTTCTAGCAACCCGTGTGAAAATGGCGCCGACTGTGTGGATCTTGTCAACAAATACAAGTGTAACTGTCAGCCAGGATTTGTAGGAGTCCAGTGTCAAACGGATGTTGATGAATGCGCTAGTGGTCCGTGTCTCAATAACGGAACTTGCTCGGATATTGTGAATGGATACAGCTGTAGCTGCCAGCCGGGTTTTACTGGAGTTCACTGCGAAATTGATATAAACGAATGCGAAAGTGACCCGTGTAGAAATGGTGGACGGTGCATTGACCAGATCAACCATTTCACTTGCGACTGCGCTGATGGATACTCTGGAACACTATGTGGTGTGGACATCGATGAATGTGGAAGTGATCCGTGTTTCAACAACGCAACGTGCCTTGATGGTGTTAACGGATACACTTGCAATTGCCTTAACGGTTTCATCGGAGTGCACTGTGAGACCGACGTGGATGAATGCGCCTCTCAGCCCTGTGACCATGACGGAACTTGCCGGGACGAGATTAACGGATACAAGTGCATCTGTGCCCCGGGATACAATGGAATACATTGCGAAATTAATATCGATGAATGTGAAAGCGCGCCATGCCAGAACGGTGCGAAATGTAAAGACATGATCAATGAGTTCAGATGCAAATGCAAGGCTGGATTCGAAGGAACACTCTGTGAAATTGAAATTGATGAATGCGCAAGTGAACCATGCCAGAACGATGGAACATGTCTGGACCATGTGGATAGATTTGTATGTGCCTGTGCGCCAGGGTTCGAGGGAATATTCTGTGAGGTAAACTTCGACGAATGTAGTAGCTCACCTTGCGAAAACAATGCTACTTGTGTGGACGATGTGAACGGCTACCGATGTCAGTGTTTACCGGGATTTCAAGACGTACACTGCCAGACCGACATACAAGAGTGTTCGAGTGACCCTTGTTTGAATGGAGCATCGTGTCAGGATAAGATCAATGGCTACATTTGCCACTGTAATCCTGGATATGAAGGCATTCACTGTGAGAATGAAATAAATGAATGCCTTAGCGATCCTTGCAGAAATGGAGCTGAGTGCGTAGATAAAATTGACAAATACAAATGCAAATGTCTGCCAGGGTACACGGGGGTACATTGTGAAGAAGACATCAACGAATGTGAAAGCATTCCCTGCATGAACAATGGAACATGTGTTGATAGAGTTGACGGATATGTGTGCGACTGCAGCGCAGGATTCATGGGAGATCATTGCGAAATTAATATAGACGAGTGTAGCAGCCAACCTTGTATGAACAATGCAAGTTGTGTTGATGAAATCAATGGTTATCGTTGTGTTTGTACACCCGGATTTAAAGGAACTCTCTGTGAAATAAACATAGACGAATGTCAATCAAATCCATGTCAGAATGAATCGCCATGTGATGATAGGGTAAATGGCTACATTTGCCACTGTCTGCCTGGATTTGATGGAAATCACTGTGAGAATAACATCGATGAATGTGGAAGTGCGCCGTGTCAAAATGGAGCTAACTGTCTGGATCGCGTAAACAAATACAAGTGCAAGTGTCTACCTGGATTCTCAGGGACGAACTGCGAGACTAATATCGATGAATGTGAATCGAGCCCATGTCAGAATAACGCGACATGTGTGGATTCAGTCAACGAGTACGCGTGTAACTGCGTCCCTGGGTTTGAAGGACTACACTGCGAGGTGAATATCGACGAATGTGGCAGTTCACCCTGCCATAATGGAGGCACCTGTGAGGATATCATCAACGGGTTTGAGTGTCTTTGCCAAAAGGGATATGCGGGCGTTCTCTGTGAAACGGAGATCGATGAATGCTTCAGTAACCCTTGTCAAAACCAGGCGACCTGTTCGAACCTGGTCAATAGATACGAGTGTCTTTGCAAACCTGGGTTCGAAGGAATCCTATGTGAGATCGACATTGATGAATGTGAAAACCTACCTTGTTTGAATGGAGCAGAATGCATCGATCACGTGAATTATTACGAATGTATATGTGTTCCGGGATACAGAGGGACAAACTGTGAAATCAACATTGATGAGTGCGCGAGTTCCCCTTGTCAAAATGGGGGATTGTGCATTGACGAAGTGAACCAGTTTACGTGTCAGTGTCAAGCCGGTTTCAGAGGAGACACTTGCGAGATGAATATAGACGAGTGTCAGAGTGTGCCGTGTTTGAACAATGCGACATGTGATGACGTCATTAATGGTTATGTTTGTCGCTGTGACCATGGCTTTGAGGGCATTCATTGTGAAATAAACATTGATGAATGCGCATCGTCCCCGTGTGAAAATATGGCTACTTGTAAAGACCTTGTAGATGGATACTTATGTGCTTGCCTTCCCGGTTATGATGGCATACACTGTCAACATGACATAAATGAATGTGACAGTCACCCCTGTCAAAATGGAGCCTCGTGTATTGATAAGGTTAACAAATACAAGTGCAGGTGTTTGGAAGGGTTTGATGGGACTCATTGTGAGGTTGATATAGACGAATGCAGTAGTTCTCCTTGTCAACATCAGGCGACTTGCATAGACAGTGTTAACGAATACTCATGTGACTGTTTACCCGGTTACACGGGTACTCACTGCCAGGATGACATAAACGAATGCGCCAGTAATCCATGTTTTAACAATGCGTCTTGCGTCGATCAAGTTGATGGATACCAATGCCTGTGCTTAGACGGATTCAGTGGGCGCCATTGCAACAATGACATAGACGAGTGCGAAAGCTCACCATGCTTGCATAACTCGACTTGTATCGATGGAGTGGACGGATACACCTGTCGCTGTCTCCAAGGCTATGATGGAACCCACTGTGAAAACAACATTGATGAATGTGCGTCCAGTCCCTGTTTACATGGAGCACGATGCAAGGACAAGGTGAATGGATACAAATGTATTTGTCTTCCAGGATATGACGGTCCCCAGTGCCAAATCGATGTTAACGAGTGCGAGAGCGGCCCGTGCCAAAATGGCGCTACCTGCATCGATAGAGTGAATCTGTACATGTGTGAATGCCTAGCCGGATACGAGGGATATCACTGTGATGCAAATATCAACGAATGTCTGAGTGGTCCTTGTCTAAATAGAGCAACCTGTTTGGATGAAGTCGATGGATACTCGTGCACATGTGCCGCAGGATTTGAAGGAATTCACTGTGCTGTAAACACTGATGAGTGCGAAAGTGCACCTTGTCAGAATGGGGCGTCCTGTTTGGACCTGATCGATGCGTACTCCTGTGAATGTGCTCCTGGATACGACGGAGTCCATTGTGAAATCGATATAAACGAATGTGGGAGTAATCCATGTCTAAACAATGCTTCGTGTGTGGATGCTGTTAATGGATACACGTGTCAGTGTTTAGCTGGATACACAGGGACGCACTGTGGTACTAACATAGACGAATGTTCAAGTACGCCATGTTTCAACCAGGCGATATGCGTGGATAGAGTGAATGGTTATGACTGTCGCTGTGGGGATGGCTTCGAAGGGCTCCATTGTGAAATTGATATCAATGAGTGCCAGAGCAGTCCGTGTCTGAATTCTGCAACGTGCGTCGATATGATTGCTGCATACGAGTGTGTCTGCCTACCTGGCTATCAGGGCATTCACTGTGAAATCGATATCGACGAATGCGCAAGTTCTCCATGTCAAAATGGCGCATCCTGCCTCGATATGGTAAATGGGTACACCTGCTCCTGTACTCCAGGATTTACTGGCTATCTATGCGAAATTGATATCAACGAGTGCGCAAGCAATCCGTGCAAGAACAATGCAACATGTATCGATAAGATTAATCGGTACAAGTGCAATTGTGTGATGGGCTTCAGAGGCAAAGAATGCGAAACGAATTTTGACGAATGTGGCAGTGACCCCTGTTTGAATGGCGGACAGTGTGAGGACCTTATAAATGATTACGTATGTCATTGCCAACCGGGATATACGGGTGCAACATGTGAAACTGATATCGACGAGTGTCAGTCATCTCCATGCCGAAATGGCGCGGTCTGTCGCGACCATGTGAACCGATTTACCTGCCATTGTCAAGAAGGGTATGCGGGACCTGTGTGTCTTACGGATGTCAACGAGTGTTCAAGTCAACCATGTTGGAACAACGGCACCTGTCTAGATAAGATCAACACTTTCGAGTGCATGTGCATACCAGGGTTCGAAGGCACGCTATGTCAAACAAACATCGACGAATGCAGCAGCAATCCATGTTTAAACAATGGGGAATGTGTAGACGCAATCGATATGTACTCCTGTAAGTGTGCAGCAGGCTATGGAGGTGTACATTGCGAAATAAACATTAATGAATGCGCCAGTGAACCTTGTCAGAATGCTGCCAGTTGTCACGATTTGGTCAACGGTTACGATTGTGAATGCAGACCTGGGTACAATGGCGAACTGTGTCAGCTAGACATCGACGAATGTGGAAGCAGTCCATGTCTCAATCGTGCAACATGTACCGATCTGGTGAATGGCTATCAATGTAATTGTCGAAACGGTTTCATCGGAATCAACTGTGAAATAAATGTGGATGAATGCAGTAGCTACCCTTGTTTGAATAACGCTACATGTGTTGATAAGATCAACAAATACAAGTGCCTCTGTGTAGATGGATTCGAAGGAACACACTGTGAAGTCAATATCGATGAGTGTTCGAGCGCTCCCTGCTCGAATGGCGCAGAATGCTCTGACCGGGTAAACGGGTATGAATGCAGCTGTCTCCCAGGTTATTCTGGCATCCACTGCGTCACGGATGTCAATGAATGCAGCAGTGACCCATGCCGCAACCGCGCAATGTGTTTGGACTCTGTCAATGGATACCAGTGTCAGTGCTTACCAGGGTTCCAAGGAACACACTGTGAAACGAACATTGATGAATGCGTTAGTGATCCTTGCCAAAATGGAGCTACTTGTATGGACAAGGTGAACAGATTTCGCTGCGCCTGCCTCGCTGGGTTCGAGGGCCCCTTGTGTGAAACTAATATTGACGAATGCGCCAGCCTCCCATGCCAAAATAATGGACAATGTATAGATGAGATCAACGGATATCTGTGTCGATGTCCCGCTGGATTTATTGGAGCTCATTGCGAAGTTGATGTGGATGAATGCGCCAGCCTACCTTGCCAGAATGAAGGGTTGTGTCTTGACGGAGTGGATGGATATAGTTGTCAGTGCGTGCCAGGGTTCGTCGGCGACGTATGCGAGACTAACGTAGATGAGTGTGAAAGTAATCCATGTCATCATAATTCTGAGTGCCTTGATCGGGTGAATGGGTACACCTGTGATTGTACACCAGGGACGAGAGGTGTGCATTGTGAAGTCAACATAGATGAATGCGCCAGTGAGCCATGCCAAAATGGCGCCCTGTGCAATGATAAGATGAACGGCTACCGTTGCCGTTGTAAACCCGGATATTTGGGAACGCATTGTGAAACTGATGTCGATGAATGCGAGAGCTCCCCGTGCCAGAATAAGGCATCTTGCGTCGACTTGGTGAATGGATTCGCGTGCGACTGTAAACCTGGTTTTAGTGGAACATTTTGCGAGGTGAACGTCGACGAATGTGCAAGCGGTCCGTGTAGATATGCATCAGAGTGTCGGGATGTAGTCAACGGATATGCATGCGTCTGCTTCCCAGGATTCACGGGTGTACATTGCGAAATCGAGGTTGATGAATGCGAGAGTGTTCCGTGTCAAAACGGGGGGAACTGTCGAAACCTTGTCAACAAGTTCCAATGCACATGCCTGGACGGATTCATGGGACAATTTTGTGAGATAAACATAGACGAATGCGAAAGTAACCCGTGTCTAAATGGTGCCACGTGCTATGATAAGATAAACGGCTATAGCTGCGGGTGCTCAGGAGGATTCGAAGGATTCCAGTGTCTCATCAACACAGATGAATGCGCAAGTTCGCCTTGTATGAACGGCGCGCGCTGCATTGATGATATCAATACGTTCGTGTGCGTATGCGCACCAGGATTCGAAGGACCTACATGTACAATTAACATTGATGAATGCGCGAGTGATCCATGTCTATTTGCCTCAACCTGTTATGACAAGATCGATGGCTACGGATGTGACTGCACTCCGGGATATTACGGAGTCCACTGTGAAAACGAACATAATGAATGTTTAAGTACTCCTTGTAGGCACGGTGGGATTTGTGATGACATGATCAACAGTTTTGCCTGCACTTGCGCGGTGGGGTATGAAGGGGAAGTATGTGAAATCAATATTGACGAATGTGCAAGTGAGCCTTGCCAGAATTCTGCGACATGCTCGGACATGGTAAACAGTTACGAGTGTAACTGCGTCGACGGATTCGATGGAGACCAATGTGAGCGTAACATAAACGAATGCGAAAGTACGCCGTGTTTCTACGGTGGAACATGCACCGATCTTATCAATGGCTACAGGTGCACGTGTGTCGTCGGATTTGAAGGTTTCAACTGCGGAATCGACATCGATGAATGTGCGAGTAGCCCTTGCTCCAACAATGCAAGATGCATCGATGACGTCAACGGCTACCAATGTCATTGTCGCCCAGGATTCGCAGGAGTCCATTGCGAAAATGATATCAATGAATGCCAAAGCAACCCCTGCTTCCATAGCATTGGATGCGTGGACGTCATCAACGGCTACATCTGCCAGTGCAAAGATGGATATCAGGGTAATCGATGCCAGGACGAAGTCGATGAGTGCAGGAGCAACCCGTGCCAGAATGGGCTCTGCCTGGACAGACTCAGGGGCTACCGGTGCCATTGCATCCTAGGATTCTCTGGGATTCACTGTGAAGTCAACATTGATGAATGCTCCAGCGAACCATGCCTCAACGGAGGCACATGCCAAGACGCCATCAACAGCTACTACTGCGAATGTCCACACGGATATGAAGGTGAACACTGCGAGATAATCACCAACGAATGCCACAGCAATCCTTGCCAAAATAATGGACGCTGCATCGATGGATTCAAGAAATACCTTTGCCGATGTGCCGCCGGATTCCGTGGGGTGAACTGTGAGATCAACATCGACGAATGTGCGAGTTACCCCTGTCAAAATCGCGCCACGTGCCTAGACGGGATCAATGGATACACCTGTCTCTGCGTCCGCGGTTTCCAGGGACACCACTGCCAGTTTGACATCGACGAATGCAACAGTCGACCATGCATGAACAACGGCGTGTGTCTGAACGGCGTGAACAGCTTCTTCTGCTACTGCGCTCACGGTTACGAAGGCAGATTCTGCGAATATGAGATAAATGAGTGCAAAAGTCACCCGTGTTTGCATGGTGGATTGTGTACGGATATGATCGGAGGGTTCCTCTGCACCTGCCCCGCTGGTCTGATGGGCGCCATGTGTGAGATCGTCCTAGACCCGTGTGTGCTCAACCCCTGCTACGGCCACGCGACTTGCGTTACGTACTCTGGCGGAGGCGACGATGATGGCGGCGGTGGCTTCTTCGGAGTTGGCGATGACAGTAGTGGAGGAATGAGGTAAATCATCGAATATTTGTTTTAGAACAAAAGACGCAAAGGCAAACTCATTTCTCTTCGTGGCTATGGAATATGAATCTAAATATTCAAGTGAAGATGATAACATAGCATATGTACGACCACCATTATTACATTCCATATTGACTTACACTAGGGAAATCGTTTATCATTTTCAATATATGGTTTAGAATGATGATTTTTTGTTTCACTCAAACTTATCGAAATCTTTACATAATTACTCATTATTCTCCAATGATCCCTGATTGTTTAAATTCATTGGAGCGTTATATTTCATCATTATCAGTCAGTAAATTTAGGATTTTTTAATACAAATGACTGTGTATCACTCAGTGATTCTTATTAACTGTCTTCTTGATTCTCAATTGTTCCCACCTATGCTTGGTAGATGGGGTTGCATATGTCCATTTGGATACATGGGGCGGTTCTGCGACATCCAAACCCTGGAGGTATGCGGTTCCACTCGATGTTACAACGGTCATTGTAGCCAGGCGCCCATCACAAATAATGCCGACTATATCAATGCGCCTTTGTACGACGACAGTGGTGATATCGACAACAGCGGTATCGTTTATCAGGCTCCCCTCACAGCCTTCTACTGCGTCTGTGAGCAGGGCTTCATTGGCATTGAATGCGATACATGTAAGTAGTAACATTATTCATAAATGATAGCGTGCATTTCATTTCATTTTTCATTTTTTATTAAGATTTCCACATAGAGTTACACTAGAAACATAATAGAAATCATTAACATAGTAATAAATTTATTAACAAATATGAATGTCTTACGAATACGCAATACGA
>JAUELG010175193.1:0-16216 GCA_031471515.1 Dendraster excentricus | reverse complement strand
TATCAGACACATTATAGTACATGATACTTTACGTATGCAATTTCTTCAATTTTTACCCTTTAAATTTGAACCAAATGGATTTTTTATCAAAATGTTTGTTGACATTATAAGAAACCCTCAGCAGATTTTAATCACCAAAATAAAATAAAACATAGATACAAACTATATATTACTCAATTATTATTATATTCATTGTTTTCCGCCATATTGTCCTTACAAAAAAAGAAAAACAAAAGAAATATTCAGGAATTTTCTTATTCAGGTCATGGCAATATGCTACTGATCAATAAGATTGTATGAATAACCTAATTCATGTTAATAACTGGACAGTACAAGGAATTTATAATATTACGCTAATGTTGTGTTATGTAATATAATAAATAAAATCACTTTAGATATAAGTTTATTACATACTGTTACTAATTGAAGATGAAAATACTGTGTCAATGTTTGGGTTTTGTATGGAAAGGGTGTTTAATTCAAATTTAGATGAAAAAAACCAGAAAATTATGAAAATAATTATTATTATTTCTATTGTTTTCCACCATTTTGTTCTTAAAATTCAAAGATAAACATAACAAGAAACAAGTGACTTTACTATTCTACAGTTTATTCATTTCAAATAGAAAGCACTTCAGAAAGTTTCAAGATTTTCCTGTTAAGTGCAAAAATAACAAAATAAGACTAATTGACAAACATGCCTTTCAGAAAGTGGTTACTGCGGCAACACGGATAATCTGACACCTTTTCAAACCATAATGTTTCCTATAAAATGTTAGGAAAAGTCAACAAATTTGGTGAGAATTGGATAAAAAATGTGGACGTGGCAGTAGAAAATACTGGTCCTTATAGGGTTAAAGGCAAATGATGTATGGTCACTCATGCATGACTCGACGGACTAATTTAATGTTCATACCCTGCCAAGTTTTTTTGCCCATAACATTGTCGTTAAAAAGTTATGTTTATTGATAAAGGGGGACTTATTTTTTCTGCTGGGTTTAACCGATAATTATTATTTGAACAAAAATGTAAGTCCCCTTCTGATTAAAATAATTAACGTTCGAACAAAAATGTTTTGAGAAAAATAACTCCTACACTTATTGACTAACATCTGCGTGAAAATTAAATTGATCCATTACGTCATACATGAGTGAGCACATATCAAAGGGAAGATTGGCAATTTGTGTGCTCACTCATGCGTGACTCAATGGACCAACTTCACTTTCACACATAATTTAGTCAGAAAGTGTTGAAACAATCCTGCCAATTCATTTTGGTCAAAACATTTTAGGCAAAAAGTTTGGCCATTTTGAAAAGGGGGACTTACTTTTCTGCCTTGTATGCGAATAATGCACGTTTTTGTTATATACATAACAAACAAAGTAAGTCCCTGCTATCAAAATGGCCAAACTTTTTGCCAGAAACGGTTTGAGCAAAATGATTTGGCACGATTGTTTCAACACTTTGTGACTAAATTATGTGTAGAAATCAAGTTGGTCTATTGAGTCACGCATTAGTGAGCACACAAAGTGACGATCTTTTGTTTGATATGTGCTTACTCATGCATGACGTAATGGAGCAATTTAATTTTCACGCAGAAGTTAGTCAATAAGTGTAGGAACAATCCTGCCAATTTATTTTGCTCAAAACATTTTTGTTCAAAAGTTATGTCACTTTAATCAGAAGGGGACACACATTTTTTGTTGATTTTTTTTCCAACATTACTGATCAATTAAGCCCTGCACGAAAATAAGCCCCCCTTTATGAATTAACATAACTTTTTAACAACAAGGTTATGAGCAAAATAACTTGGCAGGATTCTTCCCACATTTATTGACTTACTTTTGTGTAAAAATTGAATTAGTTCGTCAAGTCATGCATGAGTCATCATGCATTTAAGACAAAATTTAAATTTGTTGGCTCTTGTGACTTTTGAAAAGTGACATTTTTGCCGTTAATGTATGCTCACTTATGCATGGCATGGCGGAACAAATTCGTTTTTACCGTGACGTTAGCTTATAAGTTTAGGAACATTCCTGCCAAATTATGTTGTTCGAACTTTATTTGTTAAAAAGTTATGCTATGTTTATTAGGGGAGAACTTACTTTTTTGTTGTGTTTACATCAGTCCTTGTATGTAGTGGTCAGTACTTCCATGGTATGACGTCACAATGGGTCATGTGTCATTTGGGTCTGATTTATGCCACGCAACACGACCAATAATATCAACCGAACACAAAACATACCTTCACCCCGTAGGCAATTGCCAATAATTTCAAAACCAAAAATCGTTTCAATATCTTGTCTTGCCAATATTTCCATTATGACAGTTGGGAAATAATCTATAAAAATACGAGGTTATCATTAATCCATGGTTGAGTAAGCGCACATTACAGACAAAATAGTCATATTTCAAAATTCGCAAAACTATTATCTTCATTACAAATTATTGAGAGTTGGAAAATTAGAAAATGCACTGTTTTACAACTTCAAAATATGCATTTTACCACATGTGCTATCAAAAATTCAAAATAAATGGAATATAAAACAGCGTTGTTTCATAAACCATGATGAATGCATTCCGCCATATGTGCGGATGCACAATTATGTACAGGCACGCGCAATACTTTGTGACTTTTGAATTGGAAATCTTTGTATTTACTCTGTGCTAATTCAGCCATAAAGCAATGAATATATCTAATTTTCGCATATCTTGATGACAACTGTGCCAATATTGTGGTAAAATGACAGTTTGAAACAATAATTGGTTATGACATAATGGGCAATTGCTTAAGGGTAAAGTTACTGTTTGTGTTCGGTTTAAATGCAATTTTCACACATATACAATTGTCTGGATTGCATTTACTGTATTATACGACTTACACATATCCTGCTTCCCGTTATTAAATACCGTAGCGCGTAACCAACTGTCGTATCGGGTGATCTTCGTGTACACCCCTGGAAAGTTTTTTTTTCCGCATCCTTCCCCGAAACTAACCACTCCAATAAGATTGTACTGGTTGTCATCACCTAAAGTAGTCACCAGGGGGCCACCACTATCACCCTGTATGTGTGTTTAATAAAGACGACAATTGAGAACTTTTATATTTCACATCTAATCACACGGCACAGTTATATCAATACAGGCTAAATGTTTAAATTTCACTTGGTAGTCTAACATACTGATCAACTGAGTTACATTTGACTTGATTGAGAAAGTTAACAATATGCACCTTCCATAAATACCGAAATGTTGGTCACTACTCAACTATTTAGAACAAAACATGGCTAAAACATAAATAAGTCATTTACCAAAAAGTGAACGAATTTTACAATGTTGCAATACTTATGGAACGGGAGTTTATTAACGGATAACGGGGTTCAATTTGCTATTCGTATAATTTTTGAATTATTATCAGACTTGTACACAAAGTCTAATCATGTTTATATGAAACTGTTAGAAACATGTATTGACATATATGAGTAGCTTACATTGTAATTCAATGAGGGTGACATCAAACTTGATATTCTAAAATCATGTATGCTTTGTAAACCAATGAATTATCAATTTAATAATAATAATAATTATTATTACTGGTGTGCATGATAAAAAAACATAAATTAAGCTAGCGGTATTATTTTATTGAAATGTAAACTGTTGATCATAATGGAGAAATATTTGTTTTTCTAGATCAACATTAAAGGAATGGTTGAGTATTGTCACACTTAATTTTAGTAAACAAAACGTGCACCATTACAGAGAAAAGTGATAGATATGACTTAACCATGCTCGAAAAACTCCAACAATCTCAAACACCTTCATTAAACCCATGTTATCATTCAAAAATAATCTTCGGTTTTAGCATTTGTTCATACAAAGGACATTGATGTGTTGATTCACTAGAAATATCATCAACGACTTTTTTAAAATCTATAATTTTTGATTGTTTTCACAGTAGTTTTCGCGCATTTTTTATTTTTTTTTCTAAAAAGTCTGAAAATATCGCAACGTGATGGCCGGTGACTACCTCTTTTTAAGGAACTATATCTATGGATATTTCAGCCGTTTGTAAACCGATTTTTATTCAAATTAACTTTATTTTGTTATTAAAATAGTATGTTCCTTCGAATTTGACAGGCTGTTTTGCCAATGCAAAACAAACAAATTCGGGGGCACTCTGGGATATACTAATACTCAATCCCACCTTTAAATGGGTAGTTTAGATTTGGTAAGGCTGAACTTTAGTAACCAAACCTAGACAGTAGCCTTATGCACTTATATAAATAACTCCACCATGCTCGAAAAGTATACAAAGTTGAAAAATGACTAAATGACAAAAAAACATGTTAAACCATTTCCATATAAAATGATGCGTGTGATGTTTGATTGAAAAAATGATTAAATAGACAAAATCTTCATCAAATAATTAAACAAAGATTTTGAAAATGTTTGAAAAAGTACAAGCATTTTCATTTTTTTGAAGAAAAAAAAACATCTAATGAGTTTGGCCCCAAATAAATAAGATCAAATACATGTATTGATATTTCAGCCGTTTCTGGGTCGATTTTGACCAAATAAAGTTAATTCTGCTATTAAAATGGTATGTTCTCTCGAATTCGGCACTCAGTTGTTAATTAACTCACAACAATTGTGATGTACGTGCTCCGCCCTGTGTAACTACCCCTTTAAAGCTAGCATTTTGGTTCAAGTTTTGAAAGGCAGCCACATTAATGATTAGTCCATTTCCCTCTCCAAAACGTTTGTCCAACATGTCAACTTTATGGATCATTTCTCAGAGTTGGCTCTAACATGGTCATCGAGCAAGACGAACTATACCAAGTGCCACCCCGTACCTACCATCCGAGATTTACCGCACGTCTTTGGACAACAGTGCCAAGAAGATTACCATCCGGGCAATAGTGATATATACGAGCCATTTTACTTATGGGCTGTCACAACCTCAATATGTTTTGTAAATGTAAACATCGTGGAGCGCATCGCCACGTAATTGGCACACCTTTTGTCTTCCCTCAGTTCGGTTATGGATGTTATGACTCGGTTCTATCAAGATGGGATATGACTAGTATCAAGGTGGAAATCTTCTGGGCCCCCTGGTCCAAGGACATTCAGTAAATCTTGGTTGCATGGTATTGGTTGGACACATGGTATATCGTTTTGTTTGTTAAGCATGACGGTTTGACGGAAGGCCTTGTTTCCATAGCACGTTCTTCACATATGACAATGGCTCCTTTTCGGCATTTCAGATTTCCTGTACAGGTTAAGCAATTTGCGATAATTTATTGTGGTGGTCATTCGTGGAGGTTCGATATATTACCGTAGTTTTAATTAACCCTCCATCCAGTGACGTTTGATGATTAAGTCTGGGAGACAGGACCAGAAAAAATATTTGTTTTCGTGCAACATCCACCACAGATTTGGTGTGTCACTTTCGAGTGCTTCGGGTGTGTCTTAGGAACAATTCTAGTCCTGATTTACATTTGATTTCTGGTAGGTACACTATTATTTCTATCAATTTAATTTTGCAAATTTATGCAGACAAATCAAATTGTTGTCTGTAAATTACTAGATATGGCTCAGAATATGATTTTGGGCATTGATAGCATTTATGACTCAATTGAGAGGTTTGCAACATGCAAACTTAAAACGGCCAAATTTTAATCATGTGTGTCTTTGTTATTATAATTTCTTATATATTTCTTTTTTTTTCGACTTTCGTTTCTTATATATATATATATATACATTTTTAATGGAATAAATCATTAAGCATTATCAAAAAAAAAAATTGTATCCCAAAATGTGATTATGTCAACGGTTAAAACGCTTTTGCGAATTCTAGAGGAAAATGCCATTTCCATAGAATTTGTACACAAATCACACACTTTTGCAATTTTCGGGTCGACATTCACTTACGAAAGATCATGTGGCTTCAGAACGGTATACCCGGTTGACGCAAATTTCATATCAAAAGTTGCGCAAGACATCAATTAAAAACTCATATAGTTGCGCAGAAAATACATGCGCGCTTTGCGAAATTATCACGCAGAGCGTCAAGTGAGTTGGGATGCCGGATTACATCCCCATTGGTGAGCATAATAAACTCCAGAGTACTGTTCATCCCCTTTATGTTTTGCATGATAATTCCGCAACGTGCTTAAGTATCGCCACACAACTGCACAAGTTGTTTTTTATTGAAATCATTGCGCAACTTTTAAGACCAAATTCATGATTAACGGGTATACCATTTTGAAGCCACATGAAATTTTGTAAGTAAATGTCGGCCCGAAAATCTCTAAATATTGCAACGAATAATCATAAATGATTGAAAGAAAGAATTATGGTAGGCGTAGCTTAATAAGGAATGATCCTCCCGTTAATCCTCCAAATGAAAAAGGGCACTTGTCAAAAAATTGGTCTTTGCCGGGAATCGAACCCGGGTCTACTGCATGGAACGCAGTTGCCAATACCACTCGGCCACATAGACCTTGTGAGGACAGACGGATCCCAGTCAAGTCTCCCGACAATTATCCAACCTCTCGACTTTTGTGCTCAAATAATTCATGGGGCAGGAGTCAGACCAGAGCAAGCCGCCATTACCGAAGCCATTCACCTTTCGGTTATATATATGTATATATATATATATTTATATACATATAGATGTGTGTGTGTGTGTGTGTGTGTGTGTGTGTGTGTGTGTGTCTGCATGTGTGTGTTTGTTTGTTTGTTTGTTTGTATGTGTTTTCCGTTTATTTACGATGTTGTTTATTATTAAATGTCATTACTATTATCATTATATTATATATTACAACTTGAACAAAACGCGCAACATGTAGACAATGGCTTATCTCAAAACGGGTATTGTACCTGACACGCGTCGAAATCGCCATCGGGATTCCCTGCACAAATCATGTTCTCTGTCATAGCGTAGTCTTTGTTTATGTATGATAACTGGCACTCTGACTGATCGGATATCTCAACGTTAGCCTGGTAAAGCATGTCTTGACTTTCTCCTGAAAAGTAATAACAATCACAATTGTAATGATAGCAATTATAAGTTCATTTATTATTACACTACCAAAAACGATGAAACCCATACAAATTTGGGTATGTAAGATATATAAACTGTGGAAGTCATGACTCAGTATACTGTTGTTAAAATGACGCTGGGGTTTATAGCACAAAACTGTTACAGTCGGAGGGATTTAAAATGGTATTGAGGTAAGAGTAAATAAGTCCCGAGACGAATTCGATGGACTAATTTTCTTCACAAAATAGCATTTGAAATCCTGAGGGAAGGAGCAATCCGTTCTTTTCCCGACAACAAATTTAACTGTTTTATCATCTGACATTCAATTTGAAATCATACTCGCTCCCGATCACTGCACATCATGTCACACACAACATGCACGACGTCACACAACGTCACAAAGTACAGTGCGCAATTGACAATTCTTCACACGCCATGAGCGCACGGTGGCCAGGACCTATGTAAGGTGACACGACATATGCTCCGCCGATATTTGCTCCGCCGACAATTGCTCCGGAAAATGCGACAAATGCTCAGCGACATTTGCTCCGCCGACATTTGCTCCGCCGACAATTGCTCCGCCGCCAATTGCTCCGCCGACAATTGCTCCGCCGACAAATGCTCCGAAGAGGCGGGAATTGCTCCGCCGACATTTGCTCCGCCGACAAATGTTCCGAAGAGGCGACAATTGCTCCGTCGACATTTACTCCGCCGATATTTGCTCCGCCGACAATTGCCGACAAATGCTTCGAATATGCGACAATTACTTAGACGACAATTACTCCGCCGAAATATGCTCCGGGTATACGACATTTGCTGCGGTGACAATACTTCAATGGTCCAAAAACAATGTATGTTCCTCAACCATGATTGCTCCATCGACATTTTACTCCGCTGAGGATTAAACTCTTGAATGAATTCTCAGGTTCCTTTGATATGAAGTGTATGTTATGCAAATCTCTTGTAAATTGGAGTACAATCGATTCAGTAACCATCGATTCATTCAAATATTTTATTGGCTGGCGAGGGCCCAATTTTTGACACTTCTAAACGCCCCCACCCCTCCCGCCCCGTAAACGATTAAGTCTGTCGTATTGTCAAACAGAAAAGCACAAACTTCAAATGCATTTTGCCTCCTTATAAACTCATAATCGCATCTACAGAGCAATTTTGTCTGCCGGAGCAATTGTCGGCGGAGCAAATGTCGGCGGAACAATTGTCGCATCTTTGGAGCCTTTGTCGGCGGAGCTAGTGTCGGCGGAGCATTTGTCAGCGGAGCAATTGTCGGCGGAGCAATTGTCGGGGGAGCACATGTCGGCGGAGCAAATATCGCGGAGCATATGTCATGGAACCACTATGTAATGGTATACAAATGATAATTGTGTATGAGTGCAATGGTACGAATATTTTCATGAGAAGAAAGATGGAATGTTTCATCCAACGAGGCGAAGCCGAGTTGAATGGAACATTTCATATTTTACCGAATGGAAATATTTGTACCATTGCACGAATGTAAAACGCATTCATTATTTGTTTTATATGACACCTACTACATTTGCTATTTCGTCTAATGAGAATCCGCACTGTCGATTTAATCGTCAAAACAGGCATCCGTCAAGGGTAGTTATGATACTGGTTTGTTTATGCATGGCACGATCATAGTTTGATCTGTGAGCGATCACCGACGACAGAATGAATGCCTTGAACCAAGGAATTAATTAAAAATATCGCCTGAGCATTCAATGATTGCTCAGGCGATAATCTTGGTCGCTATACACAGGTTTATACGTTCGTCGGTACCCATATAGTTTGGTCGCTGGTCGCGTAAGGCAGGTGGTCGCATTATATAGGTCGTTTAACACATTATTTTGTTTACGGGGGGACCTGAGAGCGGTCGTTACGAGCAGGTGGTCGCTATAGACAGGTGGTTGCATTAGCATGTTTGACTGTACACATACATGCTCAAACACTACTTCAGTAGAGGAATCTTTGAAGATTTGTACAGCCTCTGTTGAACCAACAAAAGACCTGAATTCTATTGAAATGCAATTTAGACATTAAGAACAATATATTTATGCACCACATTATTGAATAATGACTTAGTTTGTTTGTTTCTGCTCTAAACAGTTATTATAATTGTATAATATTGTAAAGTTTTATGCACAGCACAAACATTGGCACGAAGTGGATGACAAATCTCACGACTTATACATCAAATATGGCCGAGATAAAAAACACCAGCCAGCCTGATTATTCCTCGTTAATATGTTTCCAAAATTTGTATGTTTTTCAAATTACCTTCCTACTTTAAACAAATATTTTCCAACTGTACCATTCTTTTCGAGACATCCAGTATTATAGGTTCATTCTGGATGCTCCTCGATGTGGGAAAATTGTGTATTTGCTGCAGAAACGTTAAACACAAATTCTTGATTGAACGTTTATTGGTCTAACCAAATAACATTTGGAATTTATTTTCGGCGCTTGCTAAGTTCAAAATTAGTGTAGTAATAACCGTAAACAGTTTGCCTGGACATTTCAAGCTTCGAACAACCCATTAGGAGTTACAGACAAAAATGTCAATAAGCAAAATATCGTTTGATATTGCATTACGCAGTTTCGCCCAAGCAAATTTGATATCGAAATGGAACAAGATAATGTTAAATGAAATAACTAACACTCGTACAATTTTGTATCGTATTTTGGTTTCGAGAACTAGCAATAGAAATATACCATATCTCGATTGATTTCTAAAATAATAGTAGAAATGCTTTGATTTAATAGCTGTTGTTTATTTTAACAAAGCATCATAAGTTTGTATAAAACATTGTAAAACGTAAGTTTCTTTAGCGAACACCTTTTAAAATTTTAGATGGCTTTGTTTTTTATATTGGTTTTCCCGCTCAATTTCGCGATTGTTTCAATCGAATTGATAATAGGAGTAAACAAATTTGCGCGTTTTACGATCGCCGTACCAAAGCGTCATTCGAATTCGTAAATAGACATTCGAAATCACGCCTGGAGCAAGTGAATTCGAACAACGTGCATACCCTATCGCGAATGGTCGTTCATATTCGCACGTTGTATACGCAGACGTCTTTTTGGTCATTCGAATTCGTGAAAGGGCAGGCAATTTTCAAATTACTGCATTCAAATCAGAGAATATAAAGCTAGTTCAGAAATGAATTGGGTAAAATCAGTGGCGTATCGTATTCGGACTAACATAAGCCATATTCAAACAAAGGCATGTTAAATTTTGGAAAATCAAGTCTTGAATAATTGATCATGGAGGTTATACAACAAATATAATGTTGATAAGGGTAAATTTGTAACAATGTTTGTTTTGTTTTGCTTGTCTGGTGAGAATTAGACAAAAAATTAATTGGGATTCTTTGGAAATCTGATATGTCAATGAGCATTATGTATTTCTCTTTTTAATGATTTTTCCCTTGGCTAATAATGTATTGGTTATCCAATTAGTGGGAAGGGGAGGGGGAAGTGCCTCCTAGCTCCGTGATGAAATGTATAGTAATGTTTAAAGCTTACGTGGGGATGTGCATGTTATTACAATACATTATTTGGGAAAACCGTTGAACTAGGAAAGTACATTTAGATACACCATTTTCTTAAATGTTCAAACGTAACACAATATTGTCATTTTCAGGGCAAAATAATTGTTCTCAGTTTCGTATTTTTCTCTTGTTATTTCATCCATGACAGGTACCGCGGATGCAAGAGTGGGGGCTTGTTGGCTTGAAAAAAAAAAAGAACTATATACATAACAGTATAAATATGCATGTATGTGTTATAACTACATATGCAATTAAAACATGAGGAAAGTCATATATTCACCGACGACTGAGTAATGCATACATCTATGGGTCTATCGTGAAAGTTAAAGGTTACAAAGCCCCCCCCCCACTCTCCCTCATAAATGTACACAAATGTACTCACATGTACACAGCATCTCCGTTATTTAAATCGAATAGCAAAATGTAAAAACTGCTTGCCCCGAAATAAAATCTAATGCTCCAAACCAGGTATTACTGCCCATGCCGCGTTAAATTATATGCACCTATTTTACATTTAGTTGCATATTCACGAAATCGATGGCTCATAAATTTATTTCCGTGTCTATTCATGGAAACTTATGCGTATGCATGAAATCGCTTGCAGTTATTCGGAATTTAAAAAACAAACACATTAAAAATAACAGGGCACCTTCTTTGTCGTATACATTTCGATCGGGGTAGATTATTAGCAAATAGTTTGTAATGATATTGCACATATTTTAGTAGCACTAGTTCAGACTTACTATTACTGAAGCCCTGGCTACATCTCAACGGATTGGGCAAACTTACGACAAAAGAACGAGAAACGAACAGCAAAATTGTCAATCCGTTAGTCTCCGTTGTTATACATTTCTTGTCCGTTTCTTGTTCGGTCAATACATTCCTTGTTCGGTGATGCCTGTTCTATCCGTTTTGTCAGATTCTTCTACGTTATACTTTCATTTTTCGTACGTTTGTGTCCGTTTAGTCCGTTTCATATTTGTTCTTCGAGCAACAATGGAGACGAAATTCTTCACCGAACAATTTTATACCGCATCTTTTCGATTCGTTTGTCGTACGTTTCTTGTCCGTTGATTACGTTCCGTATACGGTGATGTTTCTTATATCCGTTTGGATGTTTTGTGCATACACAGAACTTGAAACGGACACCACCGAATAAAATCGTGTGTTGGTTTCACGTTGGCCGTATATTTGTTGTTCGTTGTGCATCCGTTTTGTTCGGAGCTCGTACGTTTCTCATCCTTTTCGTATACGTTGTTGTCCGCCACTCCGGTGTCATGCCCAAACAGCGAATGGATTCCAAACAAAACGGATACACAACGTACAACAGACGTACGACCAACGGACGACTATAATCGTTGGTGTCCGTTTTAAGCTCCAACGGATAAAACAGACATCGCCGAACAAGGAACGTATTCAACGAACAATAAACGGACAAGGAACGTAGACAACGGAGACGAACAGATTGACAATTTTGATGTTGTTTTGTCGTTCGTTTGTCGTACGTTTGCTCAATCCGTTGAGATGTGACCGAGCTTTAAACTACCTATCTAATTACTTTATCGAAAATTGCAGTTACAAAAGATTTATCACACCACTGCAATTTTATTTAGTGGTTACACTGATAAGTAACAGGGTATATAACTAAAACCGTTTCCGAGTTACCCCTTACTTAAAAGACAATACTAAACTTACATACGATCTGCTTTCTGAAAATTACTTAACCCTAATAGTACCGGGCTTTTTGAGATCTTACCAGATCCAGGGGGCCCTTATGCCCCCCCCCCCCCCCCCCTCATGATCTAGACCGTGAAGTGGCCGATCGCCGTGAACATTTGCACGCATGCTAAGTGAAGTATATATAATACATTGATAAATTTAGATTTGTTGAACAATGCATTAATTTACATATTTATGATAATATATGCAAATAAGGTCATGAAATTAATATGTTTACCCATTAATCATATATTCTTCAAAATTGATCTCTGATACTTACTACATATAGTGAGCATTTAAAATAATAATACGAAAATATTTTTTGGAAGAGCCAGGTTTTTCATTTTGTGTTATACTGAGTTGATATATTTTGTATGCATTTCTTATGTTTTTGCTTACTTTTGTGAACAAATGTAAACAATTTATTGCGCTTGGATTCATTACATAATTTGACTATTTTGAACTTCCGAAAAACATGTAAAATGGAAATAAGACCAAATAACCAATGACATACCTCTTTTTACGAAAATTGACATTTCCATAGGTTTTGTACACAAATCACGGAATTGAGCAATTTTCGGGCTGACATGCATAATGGCAGGTCCGATTTTCGAAATGTTTGTTTTAAAATGTGCGCAAGACACGAAAAAGTCACCAAGCAGCGACACGTGATCTTACCTCATTTTGGATCAATAACAAACGAATCGCAGTTCTGTTAGAGTTAACACAAAGAGGAAATTAAAGCACCTCGCATGCACTTTGTTTTATTTCTGGTTCACTGACAGTGATGTTGTAGTAATGAATATCAATTTTTAACAAATCCAGGATTGTTGTCTATTCATGGTTCCGTTCTAGTAATCTGGAGGTGTCGGGTTCAATTCCAGGCGAAGATTATTTTATACTTGCTTATTTGTAATTGTATGTATAACACGTACTAACAGAACTACCAACATTTTGAGAGCTCATCTCGTCATTACATGAATTAAGAAACGTGTAGTTTGCCAGGGTTGTCTGGTAATATGGAATGTATACTAGTCCGATATGGACTACGACCAATAAACTGCCAGGCCCACGCGCAAAATCACGACGATGGAAAGTTCTTCCCCTAATTTAATAACGTTGTGTCATGTTCGTGGGTGAATACAACTCACGTAATTTGCGAGCTTACCATTCTCTGACAACCGACCCCAGCCTGTTATCGTTGCACGTTTCCCTTCATCGATCTTGTCATCATAGTAGTTGGGAGGCATACACACAGTGTTAACATGTGTGCGATCGGAGCTGCTGAAACTGGGCGACACTCTTATAAGCGCAATGTCATTGTCGTTTGTTTTATCATCTGTATCCCAATCCCAGTCGGGATGAACGGCGATCAACGATGCAGGTCGTTCTTGGATGGATGCTGTGTTCGTTGTTGAGCTCCGGGACGCGGACCCGGCGCGGAAGGTGTACACCTCGGGTGTACACAGGAGTTCTCTATCTCTGAAACAACAAAGTAATATGCATACTTATAATATTCTACAAGTTTAAAGTATTATTATAATGTTAATATAATAAAGCACAATGTTAGGATCAATCTGTCAAGTTATCTAAACTGGAGCATAACGTGACACTTCTTATCCTGATTGACACATCCAAATTATTTTTGAACAACTAATTTGGTGGTTACATTGATTAAACTTGTTTTTCTTGTTCGTAAATAAAAAAAGAGCACCTTTGCAGTAACAGACAACTATTCAATGAAATAAAATATGATATTACACTGTATATGACTCGATATCATACACAATATCTACTTGGACTTGGAAGAAGAGACAAGGCGAATCTTTTGAGCAACCAGTTCTACTCGGTCTTTAGTAAAGAAGAAAAGCCTAACTGCCAACATAATATTGGTTTTAGTCCATTCCCTCCAATACCACCTATCGAAGTGTCAGTCAACTAGGTAACCAAGAAATTGAATCCCCATAAAGAAACAGGGCGGGTATTCTGACAGCTCACTTTAATATTAATTTAAGTATGCAGATTAATTGCAATATGCTACAAACATTTTTGGGGGTTGTTTTATTTTTTGTTCACTTTATATGTCCGGTAACATTCGAGTCGGGAGTCGAGAGTAAATTCGTTCGTGTATACAATTTCAATATGCAGCATTGCTGCCAATCTGACTTACACTACACTGTTTCTGTTTTAATTACTTATTTCAACAAATCCCACAGCTGCATTGCCTATCCTGTTTTGCTCTTTCACTACAAATGTACTTTTTTATTATTATTTTCTAATATAAAGTTCATAAGTGAACAATATCCCTCAAAAGCTTCCTAATATCTCCTACAGCTCAAATAACATTAATATTACTGGTCCCGAAATATTTCGGGCTTGAGTCTATTGAGAATGCGTGTGATATCAAAATAAATTGATCCCAGTGGCGTACCCACTGGAGGCAAGGGGGGGGGGCACGTGCCCCCCGATCGTTTTGCAAAGTCAAAAAATGCGACTCGACTTTAAGCCAAATGCGTCTATATCATTCATTATAAGATGTTTTGTTATGTGTATGATGAAAGTAACGTTATCAATTATGATACAGAAGAACATATCAGTCATATTCCCTCGTTCAAACAATAACGCACCTATATCAGATTGAAGAATCCTTCCAACAGAGCGCATTATGCAAATGATAAGTCCCGGGCGCGAGTATGAGTATAATTATAGAGCAAAAAAATCGGATGACCTAATTTTACAAACATATTTATCAATAATTAATCTTCAAATTTTGGCTGTTTTTTGTTTCTAGTTTGAAAACGACAGTAATATGATCTTTTTCCGTGCGCTTCGCGCGCATACAATTTCTCATATTGTAAGTTTCATCACGGTTTTCGAGAACTCATCTTTCGAAATGTCCTACGGAGTGTAATTTTTAAAACTAAATTGAACCCTTATATATTGCACATCGGGACAGAAAATAAAATAATCTGAATTGTATTTCGTTCAGTCAATTCTCTCCTTATGCACTGAACGCAAATGAAATTGGAATATCATGTTCCCACACATTTAAAAGTGGATGAGACTGTATATGTATGTTTTGTTCCGTACTTATAAACTTCATATAAAGTGAAATTTCAGTCTGAATTGTGCACCAAATCGCACAATTTCACGCCCCAAAATATAAAAGCTCCCTACTCTTGGAGGGAGGATACCCCTGCCACCCCTCCCCTGCCCGGTCGCTTCTCTTCCACGCAATGTCCCCCTTCACTTCTACGAAGTTGTTGGCCCCCTTTCTTAGTATCATAAGAGCTCAATGCCCTATATTGAATGGATGGCTCTAAAGTATACAGTATTACGTGGATCCATCTCATCAGGCATGCAAGCCTCAATATTATCGAGTGAACAAGTAGGTTCACTATTTAAACAAACATTAGGAGTTACAAATGTCTAAAATCTAAAAGCTTCCGGGGGCTCTGCCCCCTGGACACTCCAGTTATTTTCCCCTAATGTGGGTGCCCCTTGACTCAACAAACTAAGGTCTTGGAGCCATCAGAACAATCTAAATGAGTGCATGATAAACAAACGTTAGGGCCCCATTATGGCATGCCAATGTGCGGCTTGTAGCTATCTCCGTGGTCACATGTGTTCGCCCTCCGTGCACCAGTCATCTTCACCAGAGTCTACATCATTCTCCATCAGTTGTGCATAGGCGTACTGAACCTTCCTCAAGGGACCCGTGTCATGGTGTTTGTACACGTAGGTTCAATTGTGTTTGTAAACTTTATTATGATGAAGATGATTTAAGTCATGATTTCTCAAAATTAAAGGGCACCACCGGGCAAATAACAACACATTATTATATGTTTTGGTACTGTTTTGTGATATCAAATAGACAATC
>JAUELG010174085.1:0-16229 GCA_031471515.1 Dendraster excentricus | reverse complement strand
AACTGGTGGTCGGTGATGGTAAGCGTGTGCCTTATCGATTATATGCCCAAACCTGTAATGCACTGCGAGAGAGAAGAATTTTCTATAGAAGGCGATCTGCATCCTGCGTGCGTACTCTTCCAGATGGAGAATACTGACTGGGGTTAGCTATGAGGTTACGACGTCAGTGAGTTTAGGTTTTTGGGATGAAACCTAGCAGTCAACCTCATTTTGCCGATTTATTGAGTTTTAATTGTACAAGCCATGGAGTTCTATCCTCATGATCTATGAGTCGCAGACCATTCACTGTGCCATTACCAGATTGCCACGCACCCGACAAATGAAAAGACATAGATGTTATGGACACATGCGAACTGAACTTTCATTGTTGGTGACGATGCGAGCGAGGACCTTTTGAATTCGGAGACCAAACGTTTGATAAGAACAAACAAGTTTTTATTTTGTTTTTAGATTTGAAGTTTCACTAAAATGTGAAATGCGTTGTGTGTCTTGGGCTTGCACGTTACTGTAAACAAAAAAAAGGTGTTCGTGTTCCAGGGTAAAAAAAAGTGGGTGCTCTGCAAAATCTGTCCCACTGTCTACTGTTCTTTAACAAATGTCCAAAGACCATCGTCTGCATATATTATCTTCCGTAGATACTTCCAAGAGCGGATCGTTCAGCTGAATATGAACGAGTTTCCTTTTTTGATTTGTCCTCCTAGGATGCGGAACCTGTCCGCCTGAAATCGACGTAGTGTGCGGAACCGACAACGTCACCTACTCGAGTCTGTGCGCCCTCAACGAAATCGCGTGTCGCAGGAACAGACCCGAATTGATGGTGGCCTACACGGGGAGCTGCGAAAATCAAGGTTTGTTCTTTTGTCTATGAATAGCAGTACAACTAGATAATTAATAACCAGAAACCCTTGAAGTGTTGTAATGTATTTATTCACTGATTTTATAAGGCATTAGCATAGAATATTCAAAATCATACTTATTGGTGGTCATCACCTTCATGCTTGTGCACAGACCCGTCGACAAAGATTGCCTTAGTCTTGTACCGTCCAATCTTCGCGCCAAAATTATCCAACGCTGGATGTATTTGATGCAAGTGGATAATTGCAACAACCTTGTTATTTCTCTTTGTATACAGATTGATAAGACCCTGTATTTTTTGTTTACCCTTTTCTCTGAACTTAACCAGCGTGCCCTGACACATGTTCTGATATCGTGGACCCAGTGTGTGCCACCAACGGGAAAACCTACATCTCGCTGTGCTCCCTCTCCGTCGAGGCTTGTAAAACCCCAGGAACATCTATCACAGTCGCATATCGCGGCAAATGTGCGGGTGGTAAGTTCAATCAGTAATCAGATAAATTTTACCTCTACTTTTCAACAACTATCCAAAATTGTTTCAATAGACGGAATTTTGGTTCAATTATGTTAAGTCACTTATTGCTATAACAGAAACGAAATTGTTAAATAAGACTAGTGTACAATTTAACGATTGTTAGATGTTCCAGTCTGGTTGTCTGATTTGTACAGATGATAAATGCAAAATAGAAAATCTACTCTTTGGCAGCTAATTTCTATCTTCAATTGAAAGCTCTTGTAGATACACATTTATTAATAAAATTAGTATTTATGCCATAAAGTATACACTTTTATCTATGGGAATCAAATTATTGTTCAATTAACGTAACAATTACTATAGTTTGTCACGTCCATGACAATTCTTGTTAAATCTTATTTCCTCAGACTTCTGCGATGTGGAATGTCCCGATGTATACGAGCCACTGTGTGACAATAAGGGTAAAACATATCAGAACGCATGTCAGCTATGGATCGCCATCTGCAAGGACCCTACTCTCAGCGAGAAACTAACGCAAGAAGGCTGCAACTTGGCCATTCCGTAACGATTTCCGTGCTTTGTTCACCAATTAAATCACTTATATCGGCTTGTGCTGTTGGCCAAATGTCACAACGGAACGAACTATTGCCTAGCAACGCACTGCAAAATAGTATGGTGGCAAAGCGGGCTTCGGTTCAAGCACATACATAGTTCATGCATCAGATGAATTCCAGCACTGACAGTGACAAGAAAGGCCTACCCTACCAGACTTGGAATGTGTTTCTGTGTTGAAAGTCTCCTCTATAACATTGTTGGAATCAACCACAGAGACATTATATAATTAGGAGCATTAATACACTTGTTAATCAACAAATACAAAATTAGCCTCTGTTTTGAGACTTCAATTATCACTTCGGGATAAGAATCTGTCATGAAAGTAATAAGATTTGATCACTTAAAATGAAATTGTAAGTAAAAACAAAACAAAAATAATGTCCGTATTTATGTAAAGTGGTTTGATATTGTAAACAACTGTTTAATTAACATTCAAGTACAACTATACACAAGTAAAGTTAGATTTATTTATATATCATAAATGTGTTGTTTTTGTCTAGTAGTTGGCTCGTGAGGAAAGATGATCACATTAAACCCATGGAATAAATGAGCCCTTCATTCCCAGCTTCAAGTTTTGTATGTGAAAGTCAAGGTCGTGTTATGGTTTGAAATTTTCTTTATTCTTGCCAGTTGTTGTGGTTTTAAAGGCCTCTGTGCTGTGGTGGTTGTAATGTCTGATTTCCGTTCCCTGCACCAGAGAGACAAGGGTGAACTTTTAACGTCGTATACAGATTGGTGTGGGGGGCGCCTCCCCTTATATTTCCAAGGGCTACACCACGAATGATGAAGTAAATTAATGCACAAGTCATCAATAACTAAAATAAATAACTGTAAAACAGTATAATTAAAACAAGCAAATAAATTGATTATATACACAGAAATATGAATTTAAAAGCATTGCCCTTCGTGTCGTTAGGCCCGAGCTTCGCCACTGTTGGGGAAATTGACAAAAAAGTTTACCATAATTGGTAAATGAAAAAGTGCACATATTTTTTATTTTAATGAGCTTTTCGCTTAGATTTAAACGTTACTTTTTGTGAAAGGGTATTATATTATGTTTATGGCGATGAATAAGTTAAATTTATAATTTATAATTGCTAACGTATATACATTATAATGGAATGTACAGTATTGTCTAATGCGACGTATGCTGTGGTTTTTAATTGCTTTATAAATGTATTTTAAAGTATCTATGTACTCATCATTTCTTTAAAGAAGCAATTATAACCATAGAGTGTAAGTTCCTCGATTTTCAACACGTAGTCATAAAAATAAATGTACATTTTTTGTTTGTATTTGTTTGCTATAACTAAATCAGAAGTATGACCGCCTGCCTTCCGGGCATAACATTTTATACATATATTTATATGGAGAATGTAAACAAAATATATTCTTATAATGTGTGCAAAGTGATGTGAAAAGTCGCTTGTAAATAAAATCATACCCAGTTTTTCATAATTTTTTTGAAGTTAGATGGAATATTTAGTCGTTAATTTTATACGAATGTATTACATCTAAAAAGTCACCATTAGACTGCGATAACACATCACATTATTAGATAAAGTGCTACCAACAAAAACAAATATACTGATGATGATGTGGACACTAAATATGATGATGATGATGATGATGGTGACGATGATGATGGTGATGATGATGGTGACGATGATGATGGTGATGATGATGTTGATGATGATGGTGATGATGATGATGATGTTGATGATGACAACGACGACGACTTCTGTGATCATTGTGGAAGACTGTGTACATAACGGCATACATGTACTTGAATTTGAGCCAAACTTAGACTGGGCAAGAATAAGATCATGTCAGAATCACGTGGTTTAAGAAACTTCATACTAACTCTTGCCAAAATATATCAGTGAACCTGTCTTAAGTTCAAATTAAAATTCCTCTTGCTCATAATCCACTCGGTTTTTTCTTTCAAATGTTTCGTTTTATTTCCAGCATTAATAATTTGTCATTTCATTTTTAATGAACGAGTACATAATCTGTTTAATTTAGTACAAAGGCCAAGATCAAAATGAACTTGTCGCGCTGAATGGTGCACAACATCGAAGGGGATAGTATCAAACTTTTTAAACAAGCCAAATTCTAAATGTATTTTGTATCTGTATTTTTGTACTTTTATAGCAAGTGCCGTGAATTGTCAAGACATGTACAGCAAAATCCCGTCACGAACAGACCAATCGCAGTTCGAATGAATGATCACATGATCACTCTCTTTAATACAGACCTCCTTCACAAATGGGTGACCGATGTGACCTGCATACGTCACACGCGGATGAAGACTGATCAAAGCGGATTAATCTGGCATCAACTGCAGCTTGTAGGTCATAAGCCGTAAGTGTGAATGAGGGGTTAATAGTTTGATACCCACTTCATATCGCAATTTCAACGTTTTACATGTCAATCTTGAAATTGAGACAAAGAGTCCGGGTGAATTTTGTTGTAATAATTATGTATATTAAACGGATAGTTCAGTTCTGGTAAAGACAGTTTTTGTCAAACTGAATTGAAAGTAACCAAAACCTGCACCATATTACATTACAAACTATTAATATTTATAACTCTACCAGGCTTGAAAGGCTTTAAAATTACAGACGACTACGTAAAAAGCCTTTTATCATTCAATAGAGCCGTTCAGACTCAAGATGGCGCTCTCTAAATACCCATTAAACATATTTTTTAAATACTGTGCACGTAAAGGTTCGTAAAAAGTAATTATATAGAGAGATAACCAACAACTATTAAAAAACGTCTTTTAAACATTACAAGAGGAATCATTAAACAAAATTGTAACGGTTGGTTCATAATTAGCTAATGTTTGTGGGGCTCCACATGTGTTACAAATCGTAACGTTTATGGATATCTCGGCCGTTTCTGAACCGATTTTGATCAAATATAGTAGTTTATTATGTTACTGAAATATCATGCTCTTTCAAATTGTACAATAATGTTTTCATTATCTCACAAACAAATTATGTAGCGCGCATTTTACCAAATACTCAACTATCTCTTTAATGATCAATTAAAATTAAGACATCAAAAATTTGAGCGCATTCTTAAATCTTGTATAAGTTGCCGTATGTGAAACACTGTTTAGCCGACTTTGTCTTTTATAGCGCCCTTTTGTCTATATTTAATTTTGACTCATATCTTGCATTATAGGCTATTGTTCACTATACAGTATATAATTGTATTTGTTGATTTATGTGTATTGGTAGTGTTTGCTCGTTTCGAGATCATTTGAGAAAATGTATTTCTCTTGGTGTGAAAGGGTTGCCGGCAGTCGTCAAAACAGTGAGGTCACGTGAACAGATGCGTCTGATTCTGATCGGAGCAGTGGCAACAACTGTTGATGGGTATCGGGGTGTGAATCAGGCAGGGGGAGGAGGGGGGGGGGGTGGTAGGGGTAAGCCGATGAGGTGAAGAACGCACTCATAATACACACTTCCGCCAACATGTGTGAAATGACAACAAACATAAATGAACATCTGATCTAAGTGTCTAATGATTTTCAGCGTATGAGATTGCCTATTAATCATGAAAATTAGTTAAACAAAATCTTCAATTCCTTTGTAAGTCATTCCTCCATCAGGCATTAGTCATCATTACTGTTTGATGTGTAGTATGAATGTCCCCGTAACTACTTTCTAATGAATTTAATTGCATTTTGGTAGAACAATAATTATGTCAACGTTGAAAGATGTGCCAAAAAACAAACATATATGTATATTACATGTAAGTGTATGCATTTAAGAAAAGGTTATGTTAAATTAAATTGGTAAAATAAGATGAGTTGATTAATATCTTTCGTAAAAGACATAAAACTTAACCAGTTCAATACAAATGACAGGTTTAGTACATGTATTTCATTTTCTACTATCCATAAATGCATGGTGTTGATCGCAACGTATAATGAATTGATATATTTTACTTGCAAACGTTGGTAATATATTTATGGTACGCAGCTTAAACAATATTCTTCTCTGTAATCATTATTCTTTTTAATCATATTATCTTGTTTGCAATAAATAGTTTTTTTTTATTAACGAAGAATAAACATTCTTTAGATATCATTAATAGAGTACGAGCTTAGCCGATCGGAGGTCTCAGGTTCAATTACTTGCAAAACCCATAATTCGTCGCTCATTTTATAATTTTTGGTCAGTTTCTTCTATGTTTGAATTTGAAAATTGTGCGAAGTGCTTTCATTCGTAAGAGGAAGCAAAAACGCATGAAAAGCCGCTAGAGTTGAAAGTTATTTTGACCAATTCAAAGTTGATAGATCCTTAATGACGGGTAGTCATTGAGACCGATATGATAGTGGATTATCAGAAGCTTAGCAGCTTGAAATTACAGTCGGACGAGTGAAACAATATCCCATATTGCCATTATTGTATCATTTAGGAACTACTGTCTATAAATATTGACTTCTGTATATATTCTTAGTTGCATGTTTTACTGTACTACAGGATAAGGATTAACATAAATTGTATTCCATCAGTGTTAGTTTGGATATAATATAGAGGAAAGTAACACAATTTACACTAAAATCTCATTCAAAATACATAGAGTGCCAAATACAAATTAAAACATGTTACTTAGACAAAAAAATAATGGAGTTAGTTTTGCAAGCTATGATCATAATAATTAGTTGATTCGTATGTATGGATGTGTGTGTTTGACTGACTGTCTGTCTGATTGGAGCTTGTTTATTTGTCTGTATGTTCGTTTTGTTATACGTATGATTGATCATTATTTATATATGCATGTGTGTATGATTTTTACATACTGTAGATATACAGGTATGTATGTATGTATGTATGTATGTATGTGTGTGTGTGTGTGTGTGTGTGTGTGTGTGTGTGTGTGTGTGTGTGTGTGTGTGTGTGTGTGCGTATGTATGTACGTATGTATGTATGCACGTTTGGACGTATTTTGGAAATGTCATTACCTAGTACATGTACTAACAATCAAGACACAATGAAACAGGCCTACTGCCAAATCAACATGGAGTCTGCCGTTAGGGATATGACAGTTGACCTGTATTCATGGAGCCGATTAAAAAAGTCACGGAATTAATGTTTTAGAGGAACTATTCAGCAATATGCCAACTTCGCAAGGAGGTCTAATTTACATCCTATTGTAATTCATGTTTTGTTTTAATTCATGAAAAGCAAGGGTGCTTGCAATTCCAGCATGTGCGGCAAAATGGAAATCAATCGTATCAATCTTGTGGACGGATATTTACTTGTTTGTTTACCAACATGACTGATTAAACAGAACTACGAATATCAAAAAGGGCCCGAAACGTTTATTTACATGGCATTATGCCTTAAAGTTATTCATAATTTTCTGTTCATATGATAAATCGAGGTGATAGGTATTCGAAACTGAACATTGTATTCAATTTAGAAGATATTGACTTAAATTTCTGAAAACAATCCAAAACATCTATAAAATTGTACAATCGTGCAATGTTTATTAACCTTGTTTATTAAGTAGCAATAAAGTAGAGTAAATAAAACATGAATGCATGATGCACTAATTGATCCGGCTATTAAATACCTGATACAGTGGATGTGTACGCGTTTATGTATCTGTTTATTATGAGGGGTTTGTTCTAATCAAATCCTGTATTTCAAAACAAGAAAAACAAGACAAAATACGACTTTTGCACATTTCTGTATGAGTTTTATTACAAAAAAGGGAATAATTTAGTTCTGATTTGTATCAGTATGTGTGTAATGTGTATTAGACGGCCAAAACACTTAATTTCTCAAGACGATGATTGCAAATAAGACATTTTCGTAAGACGTATGTTCAAGAAGAACCTTGACCATATCCATATGTTATACGCTTCCATATCATTGCAGAAAACATGTGCTTACATACTTTATCTACGCATCTTTCCTTTCTAATGACAGGGTGTGAGTAGAAGTATAGTTACGAAGCAATTTGTTTTTAATTGATTATTCACTTGCACTTTAATGGTGTATGACCGCATGCCAGTCAATTATAACACTGGTCATAAAGTAACATTAATGTATGAATAAAGGCTGAAATCCCAGGGACCTTGCGTTAAAGTGATATCACTCCAATCTACTGAATAGCTTTAGGGACACATGATTCGCATTTGCAATACACACCCAGAAGGGGGAATCAATTGCAGAACACGCCCAGTACGGGTTATTCAATATCTTATTCACTGAAATATAATATGAACAAGGGGGAAAGGGGGTCCAAATAGGGCTTGTATAAATACAGTAAGACTTGCAAAGATGTTGACAGTGTAACTCAGAGTTTGAAAGAAGACTGAACCATCATAATAAGGACAGAACAAGATTACTGGATTGATTTATAGAGGTAAGTTGAGATACATCTTTTTTATAATAAAGTTATATACATACTATATACATGAATATTAAATGCATAATTCCACTGACTACACATTGCACATCTTACTGTTCTCAAATTAACTTTAAAGTGGTATATAATTCTCGTTTCGTATTATCTTGTACCATTGCAAAGAAAACAAAATATGTACTCATATTTGTGTTATATATATGTTTGTGTAACAATAATATGAATACAATCTTTGATTATTGAACGTTGATTACATTATTTACATGACTGGAAATGAAAGTGGAATTTAGTGAGCATAAACATTCATTTAAAACAATGACATTTCCATTCCCTTGTGCCTTGTGTTATACAGGTACTTTTTGATATTTTAAAGGGAGAAGACAGCCATGAAAGTCGTCCTACTTTTGGTTCTTGTGGTCTGGTGCTGTGAATTCATAAAGGAGATCGAAGGTGCACCACGATTTAGAAGTGAGTAGTATTTGTATATTTGTATATATTTTTTAAAAAATGTCATATTAGTAACATTGAATAGTTTTGAAAATGTTTTAGTGGGATGAAGTAAGCTGCTGATATTCCTACTATCTAGATGATGTGTTGTCTGATTCCGTATTTGTTGATATTTACATGAAATGTACTGTAAAAGTATACGTACTCAATCAATATATCGAGGGCTAAGAGCCACAAGGCCGTATTTGTATTTTTGGCGAAATTGACATTTCGGTATAAAAATGCTCAGAAAAATGCGAGGTTTTTCAGGAATCAAAGCCTTATCGGCAACAATTTCAATTTGTTTTTAATGTTATTTTTCAAATATTTAATTTTTTAATTGTTTCCGGTTACCCGTATTCCAAAATATGAATCCGGTAACTGACCTCACGGTCGGATATCTTACGGATAACCGTTTCACTACAGCCTTACTTTGTACCACTCTTTTAGTTACAATGTGTATTAAATCTTCCATCTGAAACTGCCTTCAAATCTTAAAACCTTGCTTTCTCAGAATGGCCGAAATGCAGATACGGCCTTGTGGCTCTAAGCCCTCGATATTAATTTCAATTGTATCCCTTATAGGGAACGGGAACGGGCACAATGGCGGCAACGGGTGCAGTGGTAGCCGATGCGGGAACCGGCTTAGGAGTCCTGGAGGAAATTTGGGGGGATGCGGTCAAGACGGATGTGGCGGGTACAAGGCGAATGACGGGAACAACGGGAATGACGGAAACGGCGGCAACGGCGGGACCGACGGGAATAATGGTAACGGCCAAACAGGAAACAGACTGTCTGGTAAGGACATCAAATTATCGCATTGGTAGGCTTTTATGGACGTTATTAGAATTGCATTCTAGGAGGAGATCGGAAATAGCAAATCAATATTTAATTGCAGTACAATTCAACATTACTAATAGTCAAGTGACTTCTATACTACATGTACTAGTACTTAAAAAGTGAACATTGCATGAATATCAACCTAAACAAATTATTCCTTACCCTCCTTAATTCGCTTACCTTCTCCTGACCATTTCTCCATGTACCTATCAGCTTCCAAACGATGTGGTAATAAAGGTGGCAGCAGCAGCAGTAGCGAGGAAGAAGACTGTAACTCAAACACCAACATCGCCATCGACCTCATTGGCGAATATAACGGGTGGATGGGCAGCGCCGACAACGTCTTCGGCGGAGGCTACCCGCCACCAGAAGGCGACGTTGGCTTCGACTACTACTCACCGGACACCAAGGACAGCGATGGAGGTGATAACGACATCAGATACGACAACATTCACGGCGATGGAGGCAATGGTGGTAAGTGAAATTTGAACTTCAATATGATTACATTTCGTATTCTTATTAATCTACAGTATGATAATGCTTGGTAGTGATATTGAAAAAATATGGTGGGCATGCATCAACAAAGGCTACGCAGAAACGTACCAAGATAATTCAGTATTATGAGGGCAGTTAGCCTACAATTAAAATGAAATGTTTTACACTATTGAAACAAGTTCAAATATCTTAACTATATGTTGCTATATATATGTTTATATACCCTTCCCCCTCCACCACAGGCGATGTAAATAGCGGCGACAGTGGCAATGGTGACAATGGTGACGGGGGTGATGGTGACGCTGATGTCAACGATGTCAACGGTGACGGCAACGGTGATGGCAATGATGCCAGCAATGGGGACGGCAACGGTGACAGCACTGGGGACGGGTGCGACACTGAGACTGGCAAGGGATGTGACAATAACGGTAAATTGAGATGGAAACTAGGCTCCGGATTTTAGAAGACTGCATTCATAACATATTTCGTAATAACTGGAGCGGTTTCTAGAAATAAATCAAAAACATTGTTAAGCCCAGCCTTGAATAATGAATCGTGTTGCCTAATAACAATACAATGTATTCCTTTAACTATTCTTAAGACTTTCCTTTCATTGCTCGTTACTGCCTCCTGTCGAGACAGAATCAACGTAAAAATTACTTAATTATAATCATTTTCATATACGTTGCACAGTAAATCAACCCATTAACTTTAATGTAGGTTTTCCCGCTCAATGTTACACTCTTTTTATCCATCGAATTCTTGAAGGGTTATAGTTGGTATCGGTCTTCCGAATTCCGATTATCTGGATCAAATTGGATTATCTAAATAGTCTTTTTTCTGAGGACTAGGTTTCTGTGTATTATTTGCCCTTGCAACATCTCATCTCGGCATACGTGGGTTTAACGGAAATACGTACCG
This sequence comes from Dendraster excentricus, assembly GCA_031471515.1. Lineage (NCBI taxonomy): Eukaryota > Metazoa > Echinodermata > Echinoidea > Clypeasteroida > Dendrasteridae > Dendraster > Dendraster excentricus. Next base: position 5,149 of record JAUELG010174085.1, on the reverse strand, counting down.
CCACCCCGCCTCCCATCCTCACATCTACAATTTTGATTTCGCCACCGGACTACCTTAGTTTCTGTTCGTTTTTTTTTATTGTTCTTTTAGATTTGAGGATGATGAGGTCTGCATGTATCGCCTGCCCCTCCCAGGTCTCACCACGCTCCCTGGTGTGTGGCTCTAACGGCAAGACTTTCCACAGCCCTTGTCATCTCCGTCACGCCGCCTGCACTAGCGGGGACGCCAAGTTGGTGATTGCCAGGGTTGGTAGCTGCTAGCTACCCAGCGAGTTCTGAAAGGCATCGATTGAGACATCTCATGCAGAGGTCTATGAAACAGTGTGTTATTTCAAAATTAAATCACTATTAACAGGTTTATAGAGTAAATCCAAGGTTACATTTGTCCAGGTTATTTCTAAATTATTTAAACGAATACATTTTTCTATATTCTTAAAGTTGGATTAATGACTAGTTTTAAATTATAAAATCATTTGCATTCATTACTCTTTTACTTCATGAAATGTAAACTTTTTACAAGATTCATTGCTCATTTTATTATTTTTTTTATAATGCAAATATACCGAGTGTAAATATATCAGCGGGTTTTTTTAACTAGTGGTTAAAACACTAATATTTTAATGAAGTATCTAAAATGCTTAATTTCGGTATCTTTCAGCATTACTTACTTATTTAATTTTTTATGGATTTACAGTGCATGTTACTCATTGAGTGATCAGCTGAGATGCGCTCGTCATCGTAAATCATTTTCTTGCGTTCCGACGCAGAGCAGGATGTGTTGGGCGAGAAGAATGTTTGTATATGTGCACCAATTTTATGGAATAATGCATCGTTTAATTTACACAATATAGGTTTAATGGAATATTTTAATTCGGTCCTTAACAGGCTAGTACAAGTTTGGTAATGCTAAACTTTAGTAACCAAAGCGTGCACAGTAACATTACAAACTGATATTTATAACCCCATCATGCTCTGTATGTATACACACATACAAACGACGAAATAAAAAGCCTGTTATAATTTTGAAAACATCATAAAAACACAAGAGGGCGCTCTCAATCCAATGCATTGGTTTTAATTATTTATACAAATTATGCATGTGATGTCTTGTTAAATAATAATTAGATATACAGATAATCGACAAATATTTAAAAAACGCTTTTGAAATTAAATTTTTTTTTTCCATCTAATTATTTGGGTCCCAAATAAATATAAGATTGGATATATTTATTGATATTTTAGCCGTTTATGGGTGGATTTTGATCAAGTAAAGTTTATTCTGCCATTGAAATTGCCCATTCTCTCAAAATCCACACTTAGTTTTTCATTACCTACACAAAATGGTGACAAACAGCACCCTCTCTACCAAAAATTAATTTCCCCTTTAAGACATTTTTTAGATTAGCTTTCAATTTATTTTTTTCACCTGTTTGTTTATGTGCCTCAAATAGCATCATTGAGCTTGACGGCATAAATAAGCTTGGTATTATTATTATTATTATTATTATTATTGTTATTTATTTATATTTTTTATCATTATTATAATTGTTATAATAATTATATTTCCTATTTCTAATAAGATTTCTATTATTGTAATGATTAATATTATTGTTATCACTATCATCATTATTATCATTATTATTATTATTAGTAGTAGTAGTAGTAGTAGAAGTACAGTATAATCATTATAATAATAATGACAATTATAATAAACCGGTTTTATATAGTTCATAACAAATAAGCAGAATTTCATGTCCCTACGCGCTTATTATTACCCTTGGTCATCAGATACAGGTCAAACCCGAACAATTATCTTGCGCACCATCTCAACTCCCCGGGGAGCATACTAGCCAATGGTAGCCATATGCTAGTGCCCAGGCTAATTAACACCCGACCAAATACCCATTATACTCCTGGGTAGAGAGCAGCAATGTGGATTAATTGTCTTGCTGAAGGAAAAACGGAGTGGACATGGTTCGATATCGGGATCTGTAGATCAGAAAGCGCGCGTTCTAAAAATCGTTTTATTATTACTTTTGTTAATGTAACTATTATTATTATCATGATCATTATTAATATCATTATCATTATTATTATTACTATTATTTCTATTATTACTATTATCACAATCAATATTATTATTATTATTATTATCATTATTATTATTTTCACTATTGTTATCGTTAGTGTTAGTAGTAGTATAAGTATTGCTATTATTATAGTAATATAATATATTACTATATATTAATAATATTACATGTTTTATTATTAATTTTATTACTATTATTACTGTTCTTTGCTATTATTATCATTAAAATTATCATTAGTTTTACTGATAACTATATTGGAGAAAGAGTTGTTAACATCTAAATCTGATTTAAGAAAACAACATAGTTTAAAACCAAATCATCTTACATGAACTTGTTCAATTGATTTGGCTTTAAAAATTGTTTCAATTCTGAATTTTCGTAATCCACTGATGATGTTATTAGTTGTTGGTATCAAAATTAATATACCATTATTGCCATCATTATAATTATTAGTAATGATATATTGAAGAAAACGTAGTTGACTTCTAAATCAAGTTCATGAAATATTGCTATTTGTTTTTCTTGCACTATACTGAATAACATGAAATTATATCACTTACTTGGTTATAAAAGTTACTTTAATTCCGAATTCTCCTAATCCATTAATCTCATTAGTCGTTGGTATTATAATCAATGTATCAATTTCCGCTTACTTTAATCTGAAAGTGTTAGGAATAATTGGAAAATAAAGGCCCTGTACGTTTGCACTTTTTAACACATTATTTGTTCTAGAAAACTAAAAACATAACGCCAATGAGATACGTTTCCTTTTAGTAATCCCTTATAATGATTTCACAATGTATTTTTCTTGTTCTTTATGCTTACATTGCTTGCTTTCTTGACCGAGTACTTTATATTGTATTATTCGTTTTTTTGTTTTTTTTTTTCAATTTTATTAAGTACATTTATCAGGTCTAAAATTGTCAATATTTTACCCGTGTATATTGTATTATTTTTGTTTGTTTGCATTATTGTGCAATGAAAATTAAAGTTATACAAAAATTCAAATCAACTTGTTTGTATTCCATTTCAATGTATACGTGTTATTATACAACTAAAAAATGGGCTTCTTGTGATGGTCAATTTTATTACCGAGGTGGGCTCAAAATGACTATAGCTGAGGGTAATAGTCATTTTGAGACCACCGAAATTTGACCATCACAATAAGCCCATTTGTTAGTTATATAATAACGTATTGCCTCTGTTCAGTGAGACGGATAATACGGATGTTTTATTAATTAAACTGAATTTAAACATCAAACAAAACAATCATAAAGAAACAGATTTGTATTGGTTAAATTCAACTTTATCATTATCATGCTCGAAATGTAGACACAACTACACACGACTACACATGACAATCATTAAAACTCTGTTATCATTAAAAACTAGCCTTTACAACTCAACAGGGCGCTCTATAAAACCTTGTTAGTTTTAGCTATTTTGCATAGATTTTGTTTATTATAGTATATAAGCATTTTTCGTATTTTTGTAAAAAAAAAAATAAAAGTCAAAATGTCCTCCCGTCGGTAAACATATGAATGAAATAACTTGAAAGTAAATTGTTCAACTATCGACTACGAGTGCATTTGAAAGGGATTCTCATTGTGCGTATTATTATCCAATCAATTTTCACATGGAATGAAAACCAACCAAGTTATTGTATATGGGCATTTCGGGAACAACCGAGACTCGAGCGAACCTTTAATTATGAATGATCTCCAGAAAGGAAAAGACACGGGAGGCCGAGTTCAAGATTGTATTCACTTGGTAATTCAGATCTAAATTTTTGTACAGGGTGATGTATATTATTCATACAGAATATGGATGTATCTTGCAGTAAAACTGTTTCACCCGACTTTATGGATAACAAAAATGTTGTTACAATGAAGAATATTGTACAAATAAGCAATTACAGAATTACTCCACAAAATAATGGAGATTTTACTGTCTTACAACACATAGTTTAAATTGTCAGTGTTAGAAATAAGCAGTTTTGACAGTGAATAGTTGAGTTTTTGGTTTGGAGGGCGCTTCACAAAACAATTTTTGCGAGATTTTGCAAAAATGAGTGTCAAATTCAAAAGAGCATACACATAACATTACAGAATAAACTTTATTTAATCAAAATTGGTTCAGAAATAGCTGAAAATCCATAAACCATTTTTAATATTTGTGTGGCCCTACAAGTATTCCATTATTCTTAGCCAGTCGTAACAATTTGTGTTAAATATTTCCTTTTAACAAAATTACAAAAGAAGTTTTTTATTAGGTCTGGATTTTTACAATCATTTAACAACTTCCTGCATTTTGTTCAAATTTTCAAAGCAATAGTAGCTGATGATGTCTGTATCTAATCATTGTTTCAACAAAACATTACATGTTGCATGATTTTGTATGAAAACATTTATGAAACCGATGACTTTTTGAAAGTGCCCTGTATTGGTGGCTTCCTTTGAATTATACAGATGATAAAGAGAGAAAACAGGCTTTTAATTTAGTCGTTTGTAATGATCTATACCTTTCGACCATGGTGGAGTTTGAAACTTTTACTTTGTTGTGTTATTTGGCAGGTTTGGGTTAGCCTTACCAATACTGTGCTACCCTTTTGTCGTCTAAAGCCTACTTGTTAATATTTATGGTATCACGATATTGATATATTAATATTTGATATATGTGATTGATAAGGAGGGATGTCACTTCCGGGAGAAATAATATTCAAAGTTAATGATAGCCTACTGTCGGCAATTGACATCCATAGACATTAATTATGTTACCGAGTATCTATCGATGGTTGCATGGGTATGCTAATAGTCTGTGCATGTGTGTTTCTATGTCTTGCTAAAACTTGCTGTTAATATCAGATTCAATTAAATGAACTTACTCTTCCCTTTTCTTAAAACAAAATGTTGAAATGCTGAAATGAATACTGTAAAGAAAATGTAATACTCATGTACGCGTGTATGTGCGTTTACTAGTTGGCATGTGTGTGTGTGTGTGTGTGTGTGTGTGTGTGTGTGTGTGTGTGTGTGTGTGTGTGTGTGTGTGTGAGTGTGTGTG